>JAODAL010005811.1:0-139666 GCA_025379985.1 Phyllomedusa bahiana
TCTAAAAAGATTAAGGTTTCCAATAGAGGGTACGACAGAGTACCATCTCTTTCCACATGAGACTTTAAGAACAGTTAAATTTCAGTGGAGTGTTCAAGGCAATAAGTCTCCACACACCAACATAGTGACTCTCCCCAATGAGAAATCTTACCCGTTTAAAGCTATTCTTGTTGCCTCTCACCAAGTCAGCCAGTGTTCTACTCTGCACCGATGAGGGGCAATACCTCAAAACAGCTGTCTGCAAATAAACAAACTGACATGGTTAAGCTCAGTGAGTCGGATGTGACTTGAGGAATGGTACATCCAAGAGAAGGTGCTGCAGAGTCCTAGCTCTTTCCCCTTAAGCCTTTTAGAATCTTAGTAAGGATTTAAAAGTCATATTTGTTATTAAATGCATGTTATAGCCATAACCATACAAATGCATTACATTGTCCAACATACAGTATGTGATTAAATATAAAAGCAACATGACTGCTGCCAAAAGGTGCAGCTGACCACCAGATGTTGTGACGTTTGTAAATGCACAAAAGTGACATTCTGTAGCATAAGTGTCATGATTATGCCCGACAGACCTCCAGCTTCGAGTTCTGGTCGCCGGCCACAGCTGTTGCGACGAAAACCATGGTTTTTAACATAATACTTTATATTCTTAGTTACCAGTGTGAACTGAGTCCTTCCTTCACTGTGTGTTAATTGATTCCTGGCCAACGCCCATGGCCAGGGATCCTCCAGCACCCTTTTAGTTAACGGTGTTCTCTTTCACAGTTTTGTTTCCCTATCCAGTTTTGTGTTCTTTTCACCAATTGCCTCTGTTCTGTGTTCATCGGTTCCCTATTTAAGGATTCCCATACCTGTCCCCTGTGCCTGTTATATTGGGTCTTTCCTATATCTTTTGCTTGCTTTTCTCTTATTGGATTTTCTGGATACCTGACTTTGCTTTGGCTTTGGACTATTCTTCTCCTCCTGATTTTGTACTTGCATTGCCCGGGCAGTTTACCGACTTGGGTCGTCTTACGTTTTTCTCTTCTGTCTTTCCCATTTGGTACTTTCGCTGCCTCCTTTCTGCCAACCTTGCTTGCCTGACGTTCCCTTATTGTGTTTTGTATTTGTTTGTCTGTGTGTTGTGTTTCCACGTATTCAGTATAGTGTTCAGTGTTCTGGTTGGGGCCGACCTTTTAAAGAGTCGGGTACCCCCAAAAGGCAGGGACAGTGGTTGGGACCAGCGTCAGGGCCTTACTCTGTCTGTGTCTTCTTGTGTATCCCTGACCGGTCCCTTACAATAAGCCTTTGTAATCTGTTTTGCAAGACACTGCAGCAGTTTTATCCCTATGGCCCAAAACTTACCTCTCTGCTTTTCAGAAATCTAGAGTGTCCATCATCTATATCCTCTTTCTTCCCCTCCTGCTTTTCAAAGTCAACCGAGACTAAATTGAATTCATCACTAGAGCCCAAAAAGCCCTAAGCAGTATACTGATTGTAGAATGGGGAAATTGGATGCAAAATCCATAGCCAGTCATCTCAAATTGTATTCCATACATCAGTTTGAAGCAACATTTCAACTCACACAGCTTCATAAAAACCCTATGCATATAGTGTTGGACTGTGGTGTCAGCAAAGCTGATTCTTGGGACCCACCAATGACATTGACTCTTGGGGCCACCAGTGTAGTTGATTCTGTGGGCCCACCCTATAGCTACTCTACATGACTGCACATACTGCAAATTACTCTTGCATTTCTCTTTCTGGCTCTCTTTTTCTGTCTTTCTTCCTGAAAAGCAGCAACAGGCCTGTAATACCCAGGGGCCCACCACATCCAGGATTTCCACTGAGGTTTCACTGAAAATTAAATTCATCATCTTTCCTTATCCCACTCAACCTTCTTACTAGAAAAATGATTTACCTTCAATGGTTATACACTTTTCCTAGTCTCACAACTCCGCTCTATCAGAATAATCTTTAACTTTGCCCTGTTTCTCAAAACAGACATCCAAGCTTCCCCAATTCTTGTACATTCTAGGTCCTTGTGGGCAGGGTTCTCTTTTTCTCTGTACCAGCTTGTTGCTCACTTAGTTGATGTTTTTTGTACTTATTTTAATTATCTTTTATCTTCTGCTATGTATTTAGGCCCCCTAAAAATAAGAATAATAGTTGGATCTTGTCATAACCCTTCACAAAGCACCTGCAGGACCATTTTTAAATATGGTGATTTTATATATATTGTGGCAGAGCGACCTCAGGCGGTCACAGGGTTCAGCCACTAGGAGACCTGCTGCCGACATGCCACCAAAAATCTGGTTTCGGTGGGGAAAGGCAACCATTTTGCGTCAGTAACCATAGGTTAGTGACATTTGTAGCTAGTATGGCTGCTATGCGGCTAGTGATGGGTTGCCTTTCCCGGGACGGTCACAGTGTTGGGTGGGAGGCCGTCCCCATGTTCCTGGATGGGGTTTTGGTAGGTCTCTGGAGACCTATTAAAGGCCTCCTACTACAGCTGATCAGGGGGCATGGTCTGCTGCCTGAGAGTGGAGCACTGGAGGAGCTGGAGAGAGGCTCTGGCCCCCCAGAGGCTTGAGAGAAACCAGAAACCAGTGGAGATTGGTAATTGTTTGCGCCTATGTGGCTGAACGGTAGATTCAGACCACAGATAGAGTGGGTCTATATTTCAGGTAAAGTTAGGGGCCTGGCGGCCTACCGTTTGATTTGTTTTATTGCTGGAGTCTGTAAAAATGTGCCAAAATAAAACAGGCTGAGGACAGAAAGAAAGAAACCTTTGCCTGTGAGCCACTCCGTTTACCAAAGACGGTGTTCCCGTGAGTTAAAACCCCCTGAGCTGGTCCAAAATGGCGGCTGAAACGTGAGAGAATTGTCACAAAATTATATATCGTTCGCATTGTAATAGAATAAAGTGAATGGTTACTGCTGTCTTACTAGATGCCGCGAGTTTCCAAGTTTACAACATATGAAGGAGAAAGAGACCAAAGTAATGTTTCAGACAAGTAGTAGTGACAGGGTCTGCCTGCAGCCCGTGTGTTAGATTCCGTCCGCTTGTCCTTGTGCGGTATTTTCTACTGTCAGTCTCACCCCTGGGCTTTATTATCAGGTGCTGAAGGTGGTTTTTCTTTTCCTCCTCACTGAGTCTGATCCAGGTGGCAGGAGGATGGCTAAGGAATGAGACTGAGAGATGCTAAGGGACAAGTGATTGGCAGCTCTTGCATATCTTCATCCCGACATCCAGTCAGTCACAGCATGAACAGGATACTCCCCTCCAAAAATAGATCAACAAGAAAAGGGACTCGGCAGTTCTGGAGAGACACAGTTTGAAGCTAACTTTATGTATATAGAAGTGATTTACTGCACATGACATGATTTACAGATATGAGTTTAAAGTTAGTGCTTGTAATGCAGAATATCTGGCCACTTTTCTGAATCATTTTTGCTTTTAGGTTAAAGGGTTTTTCTCACTATGCAGTTTCACAGAGCCAGAACCAACTTTAGACTCCCACTTCCCGGTAATTAGCAGTAATTGGCATATCAGCTCTGCTTTTCCTAGTTACTCCAGTTATACCGTAGTGGCATGAGAGCAGGAGATTTATAAAGTGTAGCACAGAGTTCCAAGGCTTAGTCCATGCGGCAATTGTCAAATACTGTCGGATTCTGTTATAGAATCCGACCAGTATTTTACAATCAGTTACCAATTTTATCAAGACCGGCGATTTTAAAATCCTACAATACAAAATCCGTGTAGACTACAGCTTTGATTTTCTATTAAGGTCCATGGGGATGATTTACAGTCAGATTCTAAACATTGGATCCACTTAAAATTCTGACTATAAACCAGCCCCATGTAGACATAGCCTAAAGAGTTAAAGCTTGAAATTTAGTTATGTAAACAAACTCCATTACAAGAGATAAGACTCTGCAGGAAGTGTCTCAGCATGGTGGTACTGGTTGACTGACAACAGCTTGGAGGAATGAGAGATAAAAGAGAGTAGGGAGAAGTGGGGAGAGGTGGTCGGTAACCAGAGAAAACCTAAAAGGAGATAAAATCTTCTTCATCTCCTGACTAAAGCAAGATTGAAACCATAATTTATTTGGTAATACTTTTCCTTTACCTACATGTGAAAAGCTAATCTTGGTCATGCAAGATGTGCAACTCGTGTAGATGCACTAAGATCAAGTAAGCTTCCCTTTTCCACATGATCTCAAAAGTTCTGTATCCAATATCTGATTAATTCCATGATCCTGAAATATTGGTGGATTGTTAGAGAGACATACTGTAAAGGGGGTGATCTATGATAACCTGATAATTACATACTTTTCTTACACAAGGATCTCCTACTATGTTTCTCCCTGTGAAACATTGCAGATGTAGCAAAGTTTAGATTGATGGTGATATCACAGCTTTCCATGTCTCTGATCTTAACCAAATTCCATTAAAGGGGTTTTGCCACAATGTAATGTTGACATGGGACCCTCCAAAATGGGTATTTAATCACTAAATATTTGTGATTACAAATATTGCAATCTGAGAGAGCTACAGGCTGCCTTACCTGCCCTTAGTTACTTAAAAGCTTCTATTAGATACGACCTGACAAGAGCTGCTGGCTGGGCTTGCGCAGAGAACACATCTTATCTGATGAAAGGGAGCTGAAGAAGCTTTCAAGGCACCGGGTCGAAATATGTTGTCTTTTGTATACAGAATCCACTAGTTGTAGTGTGATTATCTGAGTAGATCCCTGCTTTATCTGATGACAGGGAACATGAAGAAGCTTTCAAGCTGCTGTGGAGGTGTTGTCTTTTGTATACAGAATCCACTAGTTGTAGTTTGATTATTTGAGTGAACATTTCACACGATCCCTTATGCAGGGCTCTGTGCTCTGGCTGTGTCTCTCACTCTCTTAGCTCAGCATAGCTTGTTTGCATTTGATTCTTAGCAGATAAGGCACGACCTGGCAAAACCCCTTTAAGCAGCTTTAAAAAAAAGTTAAGATAACACTCTGTGTTATAATATAATGGTACACTATCTTTCAAGTTTAATTTTGTTCCATCTGTACATATGCATATCTGAACTAGAAACACAAATCACTCAGGTAAGTGAACAGAATTATATTTATAGTTGGTGCACAGGGATTAGGATTCAAATATAACCAAGTATATGGGTATAATGGACTTCAACCATTTTTTTGTTTCAAAGATAACACTTAAATGGGCAAAAAAAAATATAAAGAACAACCACAGGCAAAATGTGAACAATGTGTGACACCTCAGGTTAGATACATGTCACAGCAACACTTTGATAAGGTTTAAAATTAACCTCAGTCAACAAAAGTGTTTATTCACTTATTCACAGTTCATCACACCATAATAGGTCAGTGTGTACAACATAAACCCTGGGCCATTACTAACCATACCTGGCAGCACTAGCAGAGGTCATACCAATGCTCCTCTGCTCTTGACTTCCAACAGCTCGGAAGCACCTGTTCTTTCCCAGCCAGAAAGAGGGTAAGTGAGCCCTACTTTAGGGTGCTTTCACACGGAGTGTTTTTGGATGTGTTTTTGTGCAGAAAGGCACAGCAATTAATGCTGTACACTTCTGCACAAAAAAACACATTCAAAAATGCATCAAAAACGCACCAAAAAACGCTCAATGTGAAAGCACCCATAGGCTGGGTTCTCATGTTTGTGTTTTTGTTGTGTTTTTGAGCTGCATCAAAAACGCGAGCAATTAAAAAATTTTTTTTGATTCATGCAGGTGCTTTTGTAACTAACTCTGATTTGTAACAGATCATTGAGGTCAATTCAAATTGGGGTCAATTAAGGGTGCTTTCACAAGGGCATTTTTGGTGTGGGTGTTTTTGTAAAAATGCACAGCATTAAACTAACTTTCTTGCTGTGCATTTCTACAGAAAAAAAAGCACCAAAAACAACAAAAAATTGTTTTTTTTGCAGAAATGCACAGCAATAACAGAAGTTTAATGCTGTGCATTTCTGGTGAAAAAAGCACCAAAAGCACACTGTGTGAAAGCACCCTAAAAATACTTAGTTTTTGAAAAACGCATGTATTTTTTTTTTATATTGCTTGCATTTTTATTGCATGTTTCAACTGCAATGGGAAAATTCACCCTTGAGGAACTCGCTGAGGTGTGTTCTAATGAGTCTCATTAAAGGGAATGTGGTTCTGTTTTTTTTTTTATCTTCCATATAACTTTCAGTATTTTTTATTTATTAAGTCCTGCAGTTTTCACTTTGGCCACTAAGCCTAATAATAGTCTGACGCTTCCTGTTCTGTAGAGGGAGATTTTCAGTGTCTGCTCATTATCAGTAAAAGCAAGGTCAAATTGAAAGGAGACACCAATGTGTATAGATAACACAGGATCCACCAATCACAAGAAGAGATAGTCACAGCTCCCTCTCTCACCTCCCTGCACAGTGATTTCTTCCTAGGTCACACAACATGACTAGAAAACTCTCCTATAGAAGTCTATACGGTCTAATCAGTCTTAAGGCTCCTATGTGCATGAAGCTGGTGTAAAGTATCTCTCTGACTGCTGTTAAAGGAGTGCAAGCAAGAATGTCCTCCCCACAATCATATATAGACAGCCGAATTGAGAAATCTATAATCAGGAAATAAAAACGGCTAAGAGGAAAAGAATATGGATCAGGGTCTTGATTTAATAAGTGAAAAAAAAATGGTGACAGATTCCTGTTAACATAAGACCTAAAGTAGAGTTGCATCTCTCTCCACTCTCAATCAGGTATCCACCCAACACATAAAACTGAAAAATCAATTTTTTTCGGATTTGCATAAGTGGCACAAACACACAACCTCTTGCATTCACACTATTACAACTGGTATACCAAGTGCAGGACCTGAAAAGTTGTTGTGTAATACAGGGATTAAAAAACCCCATACAGAAAATCCCTGTGCCACACACTGCTCCTTCAGCAAATGAAATGACAGATTCTTTTATTTTAGAAAGTGTTCTGGGGCACCAGCCGTAGTAAAGTATTTTGCAGGCAGCAGGATTAGTTGGACAACATAGTAAGTTTTATTACAAGGGCGAAAATGCTTCTGCCTTGAAAATGTTGTGCATTATAAACACGAATCAAATTAATTTCTAGCTTGGGTGACTAATACAACTTATGCAAAGCAATGGCATAGCATTTGCTGCATCAGAGATCCAACTTGATTACTTATTTCATTAACTACAACATACATGCAGCTGCTTTGTCTGTTTCAAATATTTCATATTATTTGGGGCATACAGTAATCATAGAACAGCAATTTCCTTTCCAGAATGTAAAGCCAGAGCCAAAAGCCACTGTAAAAAAAATCTCCTACTCTTGAGCACTCAGTATGTCTACGTATTACATGGTTGCCATTTAATTTCAATAGGCACAATATAATACCCCATATCTCCCGAAGTGAAGACTATAAACAAATCATGAGTCACTGGTATGTGCTTGTTTAGAGAAGACACAAACACAATATGTGAAATGCGTAACATGTTTAAAGTACAGGCACCTGAACAAGAAAACAGTGGGAAAACAGCGAGTGAAATAAGTATTGAACACGTCACCAATTTTCTAAGTAAATCAATCGAAATGTGCTATTGACATGTCTTTCTCACGAGATGTCAGTAACAACCCAACCAATACACACAGGCAAAGAAATCAAACCATAGATGACCATAAATTATGTGTAATGATGAGAAATGACACAGGGAAAGTATTGAACATGCTTACTGAAATGTATCTAATACTTCATACAAAAGCGTTGGTGTTGGTGATGACAGCTTCATGACGCCTCTTGTATGGAGAAACTAGTGGCCTGCATTGCTTGGGTGGCATTTTGGCCCATTCCTCCATACAAACATTCTTCAAATCCTGAAGGTTCTGTGGGCTTCTATGAATTCTGAGCTTTAGTTCCTTCCATAGATTTTCTATTGGGTTCAGCTCAAGTGATTGGCTGGGCCATTCTAGCTGTTTGATTTTCTTTCTCTGACACCAATTGAGTTTCCTTGGCCGTGTGTTTGGGATCATTGTCTTGCTGAAATATCCACTCTCGTTTCATCTTTATCGTCCTGGTAGGTGGCAGCAGATTTTTATCAAGAATGCCTCGGAACATTTGTCCATTCATACTTCCTTCAATGATATGAAGTTTTTCAGTGCCATATGCTGATAGACAGATTCATACTATGATGTTCCCACCTCCAAACTTCACTGTTGGCATAGTATTTTTTGGGGTGATATGTAATGCATTTTGACCTCCAAACATGGTGTGTATTATAGCATCCAAAGAGTTAAATTTTGTCTCATCTGCCCAGACTACAGTATATGCTCCCAGTATTTATTGTCTAAATTTTGTTGTGCAAACCTTAAATGTGCTTGTTCAGCAATGGAGTCTTGTGGTAAGCGTTCATACAGGCCATGGAGGTGAGTGTATTACTTATTGATTTCTTTGAAACAATTGTGCCTACTGATTCCAGGTGTTTCTTTGGTTCTCCATAGGTGGTCATTGGCTTTTGGACAACTCTTCTGATAATTCTATTCACTCCTTTGAGATCTTTCAAGAGCACCTGACCTTAACCGGTTTATGGTGAAATAATGTTCCTTTCACTTACAGATTATTGCCCCTAAAATTGCTCACTGGAAGCTTCAGTACTTTAGAAATTCTTCTGTATCCAATGCCATCAGTATATTTTGCAACAACAAAGGTTGTGAAAGTCTTGAGACAACTCACTGGTTTTACACATTATGAGATGTTTCTTGTGTGGCACCTTGGTCATGAGACACCTTTTTATAGGCCATCAGTTGAACCAGCTGATATTTTACACTTAGGGGCAGGATTGCTTTATAATTATTGATACATGTCGCTGATGTCATGATTTTCTATGGCTTTTTGCACCTCTCATTCCTCATTTGTTTAATACTTTTTCCCTGTGTCATTTCCCATTATTATATATAACTTAATTTATGGATATCTATGGTTTGATTTATTTGCTTGTGTGGATTGGATGGGTTGTTACCGACATCTGGTGAGAATTTCATGTCAATAGAACCGTTAGAAATATGTTTAGAAAATTTTACCTATAAAATTCGTGACCTGTTCAATACTTATTTGACCCACTGTATATGAATACATTAACCCCTTCCTGACATTAGACATACCTGTATGTCCTAGCAGAAAGTATGTCCTAGACATAGTATGTCAGGTAAGTCCTGGACATCGTACAGGCTCTCAAGCGGGGTCTGCATAATCTCAGCATGGGACCAGCTGTATATTTCAGCTGGCCCCATGCTGTGTTGCCAGCCACTCTGGCTGTGGGTGATTAACCACTTAGCTGCCGCTCCCTCTATCTCCATTGGCACTGCCGCAATGTAATCACAACTGTTGATGGCTTCCCTAGCAGCCTGGAAGCTTAACAAAGGCTTCTGGGCTTCCTGTGACATCACTATGCCCAGCCATGTCCAGTGGTAACTAATACACTATCAAGCATCCTGGTAAGAACAGGTGTCAAAGCAACATCAACCCTACAATGCTGCAGCACACTAAAGTAGTTATACAAGGTAGTAAATATGTAGATGCTTGTCATACATTAGAAAAGCGGTTGTCATCATACAATTGCATAAATACAATAACAGTAACATTGAATTATAATAGATAAATAGGCATTATCATTATAAAAGCAATGCAAATATAATTATGCAAAAATATAAATATGGGCGTAGAGCACATAGTCAAAATATGATGTGATCAAACGTCCAACTGATGATACATCTACTGATGAAATATACCAGTTGTAGCCATTATACTAAAACATGACTTAGATTGTTGACCAAAGCACAAAAACAATTTAAAAAATCCTGCAGCATAATGCAATCAATGATAGATTACATATGACAGAAATATGTTGAAAACACTGACAAGCAAAATGGTAACAATGTGTTGAACGTTTTATTTTCAGGCTCCATATCATCCCAGGTGTCTTCTAAATGTTCTTCTACACATCGACATTGTTGCACACTGGTCGACTCACTTAAGTATGATTACAACTTTTTCTTTAACTCTACCCACAAGTGTTCAATTAGGTTAAAGGTCATTGTCATTAAACCATTTTGTTGACAATCTTGATGTCACATCAAGGGAGGTGCAGTGAGCCCTGACTGGAACCCAGCCCACTGTCCTTGCCTACATGAGGTGCTGCCCTAGGTGGCAGATGTCAACTGGGCGACAGTACCTGCACTGCTAGAGTGCTGGGGCTGTCAGAACGAAGAATAGTCAGACAGTCCGGGTCAATATCAAATTAGGAACGCCAAGCCACAAATCAGAACTAGAGGGATAAATGTAAACAAGCCGAGGTCAAACACGAACAGGTGCAAGGTAGACAGAAGACAAGCCGGGGTCAGGAGAACAAGCCGAGGTCAGGTACACCGAGAAGCAAATACAAAACAAGTAATCAGGCAGCCAGGAGAATTTCACAGGCACAGCACTCAGCAAGCAAGGAGTTTAAATGTGTTTCCCGGATACCGCCCCTATGGCTGATTGGAGCGGCCTCCGGGTCCTCCCAGTGGCTGGTGCGACTCGCCTCATGTCAGGAGTGGCCAGACCTCTGTCACTCACAGAGCTGCCAGCAGAATGTGTATCAGGGTGGGGTCGCTGATCAGCTGCTGCAGAACGTTGATTCCTGCAAACCGATCGCTGCCCAGCCCTGACACTTGATGTATGCTTCTAGTCATTGTAGTGCTCGAACACTATGTCGTCCTTTTTCCACCCATAGTATTCAAGAGTACTTTTTAACTCGTCTTGTAGAATACTCACATGTAACTCAGCGTTGAGCCCACCATCAATCCTGGGCAAGTATCCAACACCTTTGGCAATATCATTAGGCTTTCTCCATCGAACTTGACAGTTTCTTCAGTTTTTCAATCAGTTAGTCCCACTTGATTGATCTAGACCCATTCGCACCCATCAGAACCAGGTCTATTGACTTTCATCTCATTACTCCAAATCACCCATTTCCAATCTTCTACTATCGACTTTTCATACTACTTTGCAAACTCATTTTTCTTATGATGATATTGAAGTCAAAACTTTTTCAACTTTTGTGGGCCCGCCATTCCAGACTTAATGTCTGCATCACACGATACCTGCTTGGCAGTCTATGATCTCACTATTAACCCCTTAACGCCGAGGCCTATTTTTTTGACATTCGTTTTTCCCTTCCCGCCTTCCCAGAGCCATAACTTTTTTTATTTTTCCACCTACATAGACATATGAGGGCATTTATTTTGCGGGACAAGAAGTACTTTCTAATTCATTGTACCATATAATATACTGGGAAACCGCAAAAAAATTCTAAGGTGGGCAAAACGTGAAAAAAATATACAGCACTTGTGCCAGGGTTGCAGGTCTTTTACTTTTACGACGATCAATCTTCAGTAAAAATTATGGGCGACATGTATGAACGGAGCGGCGCCAGATATCTGGCGTCTTCTCAGCCCGATACCGGGCACAGCCCTATTCACTTCACTCACATCCCTCCCGTATGCCATTATCAGGCGCATTACATAGAGCCCGTGGCACTTTGTAATGCGCTTGATATCGGGGGGCATGCGGGAGGTGGGGTGCATTAGAACTGTAGCAAAGCTATAAATATATGGCATTTCTAGACGCATTACTGCTGGAACATGATGTTATAAACAGTAACGATGGTCATGTAACTAATACCAGGGGGCATGCGGGAGGCGGGGAGCATTAGAACTGTAGTTAAGGTATAAATATATGACATTTCTAGACGCCATAGTGGTTTACCTGAGCCAGAAATGTCGTAACAAGCGCTAGAATGCTCCTGATTTATGACCCGCTGTAGAGCAGGTTCATAAATCAGGCGCATTCTAGACTAATATTATGTGCATGAAATTTGGCGTTAACATGCCAAATTTCATATATGTAGTACTATGTGTTTTCTATATTCTACAGGTTGATACGCATCTGCAATATCAAATATGTACAGTTTTTGTTATGTTTTGGTAGCGTAAAAAAATTTCCAAACATTTTCTATTTTTGAAATTTGCACCACGGTGCCATTTTCTTCAACCAATAACTTTTTTTATACTAACACCTATGGATTTGAGTGAGGTGGCATTTTTTGTGGGCTCAAGTGTACTTTTTATTGATACCAGTTTGGAATAATTGTGACTTTTTTGATCAAATTTATTCCAATTTTAAGGGGATGTGTAATGACCAAAAAACTGCAATTTTGGCGTTTGGAATTTTTTTCCTTCTATGGTGACTGCTTCCCCACTTCCGGCCCCCATGTTAAGTGGCGGCACCCACCTGCGTTTTAACCGCCGAGTGTTATTACGTCATATGTCGTTTAGGGGTTAAAAAGCATACCAATCACCTCCATGTTTGCCGCAATCAAACTAATACACTAAGCTATTAGGGAATGTGAGGATAGGTGTAATTTGAAGTATACAAGAATAAAAAGATTGTTCCACCAACAGAAGTAAAATAGTAACAATGCAGTTGCATGACGCAAATCTGCATAACTAAGTATATGCTTAATGGTTGCAAGTAAAATTTATGTATGAGATAACCAAGATGATTGTCTATAAAACGGCGGTAGTCTCACATTCAAAGCTATAGTGGATGGTGAGACATGGAGCCTGAAAGTCAAACGTTCAAAACATTGCTACCTTTTTGCTTGCCAGTGTAATATACTAAATATTAATACATACAAATCCCTATATTATGAAATATAAATCGTGTGTTAGTATATAGGATGAGAAAAAGTGTAAAAGTATAAGACATATAAAAAGTGTATATGAGCGAAATTATAAATATAAAACAATTTATATAGTGACAAAATGCTAAATTAAATAGTCTGTGGCAATGTGTAATAAATAAAGGATACCAGTCATTACAAAAATATGTAAAAAAAAGGGGAACATTTTCTTTTAAATGTCCATACACCAGCCAGAAATATCCGCAGAAAAAATAATCATGTAGAAAAATCAGGTACAGTTTCCAATAATAACACCCTAAAAAGACAACATAGAACGTTACCATTTAAAAATAATAAAGGATAAAAAAAAATCTTAAATTCAATAGCAGGAAATTATCACAAGAATGGAGAGAAATTGATATTCTGATTAGGATTTTCTAGAAATGATGTGCAAAAGATAAAAATCCATTGTGATTATTTTTGTGCCAACTTCTTTTTCAGTTGCCTCTTCTTAGTCCAAATAGCAGCCAATCATTTTAAAATACTTGCAATCGCAAACTATCACAATTCTGTTTCTCTTTAAAATGTTTAGGAATAGATCTAAATTTGAAAGTTTCTGCCACAGTCACAATCTTGGCAGTATTAATATCCAGAACATCATAGACACATTTACGTAACACACTTTTGGAATAATATATGACACCCTTTGTATTAATCAATGCAGTGTGTAATGACTAGGGATGAGCGATATTTGCGAAAGTTTTTAGGGTGATCGGAAATTTCCGATCACACGATATTATAGGTGACAATCTTACAGATAATCTATTACTATCGCACCATTTTCAGTGTTTCCTGTCATTTTGGCAGCCAGCCAATCAGCTCCGAGGGGGGTGAGGAGGATGTACAACGTCACCACTTTGCGGTGTATGGATCTCATTGGCTGCAAAAATCACGTGACCTCGTTTTATCTATGCAACTGCATTTCCTGTTTGAGCTCATTCTCTGTCTATCACACTTCACAGCAGGACGTGTCTGTCTGCGTTTAAACCAATAGCTGTTCTAACAGCTCTGAGAGATAGTCTCTTCTAATACAAGAAACCATCCACCTACCTACAGCTTAGAATAGAGTTAGATTAGAGAATTTCACTTCTTATTTAGTTAGAGAAAGTTTTAAGGATATCTACTGGTGTGTGCAGCTGTGGGAGAGAGGGGGGGTTAACCGTCTGCGGGAGGGCGGCAGGAGGAGAGGCATTCGAAAGGAAGATATTTTGCAGCTCAGTGTGTTCTGTGATCTTCAATTGAAAAAGCATTGTTTTTTACCACTTTTTTGGCCAGCAGACCTCTGATAGGAGTTGAAATTGTCACTGTTTTTTAAGTCCTATTGCAATCACTGCATGTCAGTGTTCCCAAAAAGTTTTATTGAAGTTCGTGCGTCTGTTTGCCGCAAAGAGCTCAGTTGTACGCGTATTGTGTCATACATATTTGATAGTAAATTATGCCTGTTGTCAGTGGTGCGAAGGTCGCCATATTAATCCATATAAAATTTAAATACTCTTATTGCAGTCTGTGCGTCTGTTTGGCGCAGAGAGCTCAGTTGTACGCATATTTTATACATATTTGATAGTAAATTACGCCTGTTGTCAGTGGTGTGAAGGCTAGTCCTCCAGACCGCATTTCACAGATATTTGATAGAAACAAATCTGTTTCTAATCCTAGTTGGCTGTTGGAAATTAGAGGGATTTAAGAATAGCTGTGATTTGCCGTCTTTTAATAAGATACTGTCAAAAACTCTTCCACACCTTTTACATTTTTATCTTTCTGAACATGGAGCGAACTGCAGGTGGTAAGCGTGCAAAGAGGGTGTAGGACATGGAGGTAGAGGTGCGAGAGAAGGTGCTCCTTCCAGTGCTGGCGACAACACACAAGCCAGCGGATCGTCGGTTGCAGGACCGTCAGGCGTGTCATTGCTGGGTCGGTGCCCTGTGAATCTCAGTAATGAACAACGTCGCCAATCTGTTCTTCAGTGGTTAATGCAACCTGCATCCAGCAGTCTTACCTCCTCGTCCTCCCAGTCACGGCCACTCCGGCCCTGCTAGCTGAACCTGCTTGATCCACGTTTACAGTCTCACTTGCCTTGATCAGTAATTTCCTTCAACCCACTTGACAGTAGAATGCAGGATTTTCAGACAGGCCTCGTTGACTTACTGGGGACATCTGTTTCGTTTTCTTCACATTCTAATGTCATGGTGGAACAATGTCACCAGTAGAATGGCAAGTACCTCTAGCCGCAGCAGTATTGGAAAACTTCCGGCACTTTTTTATCTGTGGGTCATGCAGGTTTGAGGGTCATGCTGCAGTCCAGAAGAGGGATAGTCAATGTCCAGTTCAACTAAAATGGTGGTTCAAAGACTCCTTTTTCCGGCACTTTTTAATCTGTGGGTCAAGCGGGTTTGAGGGTCATGCTGTGGTACAGGACAGGTGTAGTCAATGTCCAGTTCAACTAAAATGATGGTTTAAATAATACTGCCTTCTGGCACTTTTTAATTTGTGGGTCATGCAGGTTTAAGGGTCATGCTGTGGTACAAGACAGGGATAGTGAATAGTCTGTGAGGTTTTTTCTGTGACTCTTGTTGCCTAATTGTCTTGCCTAAGATGTAGCATGTATCCAGTTTACTGTTGTGGATGTTAATTCCAGCTTTCTCCACCCCTGTTTGGGTGTAAGAATGAAGCTGTTCCTCTCCCATAGACTTTAATGGTCATCAGCGATAATCTGTTATCGACTATCGGAAATCGTCTTGATAATTGCCAATATCGACTATCGATCCAATATCGATAGTTGACACAATCGCTCAGTCATCACTACTTACTAGGCGTTTATTTATGATACTTTTCCTCAATTAAGGGGACTGTAACACCAATATTATTTTTCTTGTTAGGACCTAATTCAGATAGATATTTTTATCTTCTCTGTTATTTTCTGATTGTAAATTGTAAATTCTGTATATGACTTTGTTTCCAGCTGCATTTAGAGCAGGTGCATTGCTAGGGTTCTAAAACATATGGACACGGCTCTTTGTGTTACATTTTTTTCAACATGGCTGGGCTCAAACAATATTTTTCATGGCACATTGTTAATTGCGGTATGCACTTTTTTGGAAAAAATAAATAAACATATGCTCCTGTCACTAATTTTTCACCTTAGAAACTGGACATCACTTCAGCAGTACACTGTACAATGATAATCAGTACTGTTAATTTTGGCTTTTATGTTCGATAGTGTAATACCTCTAAATAATAGTCATACAGTTACCACATAATACAGCTAAATATGAAGCAAATATACCATACATATTACCATCATACTGTTACTAAAAAATCCCACAGTGTCAAGATGATCAATCCCAATAATACTGTTACATAATTACCAAATAATACTGCTAGACCATGACCACATGCGACCACCCCATGGTGACTACCCGTTGTACACAGGCACTCTGAAGACCGTATAAGTGATTACAGTGATATTACAGCCAGTGACTCACAAGTGACGTCTTCTCTAATCGGAGTCGATTGCATACAGTTGAAAAAACCCACCTCTGTCTGGGGTATGCCGGCAAGTGCAGGTCCAGTTTGGGGCAGCAGCCACGTAAAATTGCCCAATAACACCCCTGGTGTCAGTAGTGTATATGCATAGTGCAGATTTGATGTGAATTTTGTGAGTCAGTATTACAATACCAAGCAAAAGGGAAACAATATTTTGAACTTTTGAGTTTCAGGCTTTATATCTCACCATTAACTTCAGCTTTGAACGTGACGCTAACATCATTTTGTAGACAATGGCTAATTTCATACATAAATTTGACTTGCAACTATTTAGCATATTCTTAGTTATGCAGATTTTTGTCATGTAACTGCATTGTTACTGTTTTGCTCACGGTGGTGGAACAATCTTTTTTTTTTCTTGTAAACTACAAATAACAACCTGTTCTCATATTCCCTAATAGTTCAGTGTGTTATTAGATTGACTCCCAAGTGAAATGTCAGTGGTTCAAGTCGAGGAGCAGCCATGACCCTAAGCAGCGCCTATCCTTCTGCTGATTCCTGACCAATCCTCACCATCCCCATATTCCCAATAACACGGAGACCTTGGTTTGGATAAAATGGCCACAGCAGCCGTTTATTAAACATTTATTAACAAATGACCAAAAATGCGAATGAATATGACCAAAAGTACCCATTCGCCCAAACCCCATTACCCACAACTTGGGGCTGAGGTCCTTGGAGCCAAAGTTCCAAAACCGTACCAGGGCCTGACGAAAACCTTCTCCTTTTACCACATGCTTACTCCCAGCCGTCACCCCCGGCTTCAGAGCACCAAAAGCCACCTCAGGCGGCTAACCATCGGGCACCTGCTCCCAAGGACATTGCCCTGTGGAGCCCCAACCTTCGCCAGGCCGGTCCATCCACCGATTGGGAGCCAAGCTGAGCCTGACTCCCCTAACTACTTTCACCGACTCCAAGGACCCCAACCGCCACGCCACTGTGACTCCTGTCACCACCATCAAACACCTGTCAATAAAACCATTTCTTCCACAACAAAACAGACCCTTGCTGATCCCCCCCCACAAAATAGGGAGGGAGGGTGGGACTGTTTTCCTTTCCCTGCCCGCGCGTCTGCTGGAGCGCGGCACGGGGCTCGGCTTATAAGCCGGCTCCTCCCCGCACGCCGCGCTCGACTCCACCCCCTTTTCTACATCACGGCCGGCACGCAGGGTCATGAGGGGCCTCCCCTTAAAGGGGCTGCGCCCCCCATGTCCGGCCCCGGACTTGAAGATTTCCCAAGAAAAGAGAAACCACATCATCCAGCTCATTGATAGCAGTCTCTTGGCAAAGAAAATTGCCAAATTGCATTATAGGCCTGTCGTGACAGCTGGAAAATATGAAATAAAGTCTGTCAGGCAAAATGTCAAGATGAATGACAAGGTCTATCAGTTCTGACGCGACAAACAACACGGCAGTGGAAGTGGTTTATATGCTTCATAAGAGTGAGATCACATACGTCCATGCAAGCACCTTACACAGGTCTGCAATGGTGGCCCAAAAATAGGTAAAGAAGCCGCGACTTCAATATCATCATAAGAAGAGTTGGCTCGAGTTTACAAAAAAGTATGAAAAGTGGACAGTAGAAGTTTGGATATGTGTAATTTGAAGTGATGAGATGAGTCAATAGACCGGGATCTGATGGGTGCAAATGGGTCTGAAAGAATCAAGGGAAAAGGAGTGTCAGGATACGTTCATCTGGGCAGCCTTTCACCCGTTTAATGCAACGACCTGCGAGGGTTAATAGGGCTGGCCTCGGACCACACCCTGGGAGAGGTGCTGCTCCTGAGCCAGGCGTGACAGCTCTGCAGCCTCTCCCAACTGAGGGTGTGTCTCTCAGGACCAATAAGAGGGCCCAGATGCCACACCAATCAGCTGTGAGGTCCGTGTCCGGGCAGACCTTTTAAACCTCCTCAGTTCCTCCAGGCTTTGCCTGTCAAAGGTGTTCCCTTGTTGTTGCTCTGAAGTCTTGTGTATTGTTGTCTTCCTGTGTTTCTGACCTCGGCCTGTTTCTGACCTTGCTTTTGCCTTCGATTTTGCACTGAGCTCCTGACCGTGTTTGGACCCCGACTTGTTTCTGACCTTCCACTTGGCTTACGTCTCTTGGCTTATCCGTTACCACACCGTTGCCGACCCGGACTGATTAACTCTGTGTTTTCCCTGACAGCCCTGCACTTAGCAGCATAGGGGCTGTTGTAGAGTTGGGGTTCCGCCATCTAGGGCAGCACGCCAAGCAGGCAGGGACAGTGGGCTGGGTGGCAGTCAGGGCCCACTGCACCTCCTCTGACGTGACAGTTTGACAGGCCGCTATTTCTCTGCTCTCCATGCACCATGAACCCCATGACTGCAGAAGTAGAGCAGATGCAGGGTCTTACCCAGTTGGTCCAGGATCTGGCACTGAGAGTGCAGCAGCAGGAGACCTCCCAGGGTACCCCTCAGGCTGCGAATCCTCCAGCACCACTTCCCCCTTTTGTTGAACCCCATATTCAGTTACCCGAGAGGTTCTCAGGTGACAGAAAGGCCTTTTTAGTGTTTAAGGAGGGATGCTGTCTGTACTTTCGTCTCCGCCCACATACCTCAGGTAATGAGGAGCAGCAGGTGGGAATTATTATGTCCCTACTCCAAGGGTCCCCCCAGGAATGGGCTTTCTCACTACCCCCCGACTTGCCCGAATTGTCTTCAGTGGACTTTTTTTTTTCAACTACTTGGGGCTTCTTTTTGACGATCCTGATAGGGAGGTGGTGACTGAGATGCAGCTCACCACTTTAAGACAGGGCAAGAGGACGGTGGAGGAGTATTGTTCAGAGTACCGGTGTTGGTGTGTTCTGTCGGGGTGGAATGACCCAGCCCTTAGGTGCCAGTTCAGACTGGGAATAGCTGACCATGTAAAAGACATGGTGGTAGCTTATCCAATCCCTGGCACGCTTGATGGGGCTATGGCTTTGGCTGTTTGCTTGGATAGACGGTTTAGGGAGAGACGCCGGGAGAAGATGTTTATTCCATTACCCCGCATTACCCCGCTGCCTTGTTCTGTCACCTCTCCAGGTCCCACTAATGTTGAGATACCTCCCAAGGAGCCTATGCAACTAGGAGCCTCATCTGCGGGCCCAGTCAGTGACCACAGGAGCTCACATCGTATCCGTAAGTGCCCCTAAAAGGAGGACACAGTAGGAAGGCTCCACCGCCTAGGTGACTCACGGGAAGGTCATCTAGGCGAACAGGTATTTCCTATGGTGTCAAAAACACTGTTGCTTCCAGTTAAGATTTCGTATCTTTCTCGGTCCGGTTTCGGGAGTGCCTTTGTGGATTCGGGATCAGCTTCCAGTTTTGTGGACACATCATTCGTTAAGCATATGGGCCTTCCCTGGAGACCTCTATCTGATTCCTTGCATGTTGTGGCAATAGATTCTACCCCGTTGGTCAGAGGCAAGATCCAACATTGCACTCCTGAGCTTGAGATACTGGTGGAATCTATGCACAATGAGAGGTGTATCCTGTTTATCATGGAGGGCTTACTCACTGATGTAGTGTTAGGGTTGCCCTGGCTTCAGAAGCACAACCCTGTGTTTGACTGGAATTCTGGAGAATTGATTAGGTGGGGTAAGCAATGCATTAATAAATGTCTTCCGATCATCCTGGATAATGCGGAGATTGAGCAGATTCCTGTCTTTATCCAAGACCTGGCAGAGGTTTTTTCTAAGAGCCAATCTGAGAGATTACCACCACATATGTCCTATGATTGTGCCATTGAATTATTGCTTGGGGTGAAATTTCCTAAGGGCAGGATATACAATCTGTCTGGTCCGGAGAGACTTGCCATGAAGCAGTACATTGCTGAGAGTCTACAGAAAGGCCACATCCGGTCTTCTGTGTTGCCTATGGGTGCTGGGTTCTTTTTTGTCAAGAAAAAAGATGGGAGTCTCCGTCCTTGCATTGATTACCGGGAACTCAATAAGGTAACGGTTAAGAACCAATAGCCCTTACCTTTGATTCCCGACCTGTTCAATCAAATACAGGGGGCAAAGTGGTTCTCCAAACTGGATCTGAGAGGGGCTTACAACCTTATTCGGATCAAGGAGGGGGACGAATGGAAGACTTCATTTAATTCCCCGGAGGGCCATTTTGAATATCTTGTTATGCCCTTTGGTTTGTGTAACGCTACCACGGTCTGCCAGGACCTTGTTAACGATGTTTTCCGAGATCTCATTGGTCATTGTATGGTTGTTATGTGGATGACAACTTAATTTATTCGCAGGATTGGTCTGCCCATATTAAACACGTGCGACAAGTTTTGCAGATCTTAAAGGTAAATCTTTTGCTTGTCAAACTTGAGAAATGTGTTTTCAGGGTTCAGGAGGTACCTTTCCTGGGATATATTTTGACTCTGAACTCATTCCGTTTGGATCCCGGGAAGGTTCAAGCTATTCTTGATTGGGTTTGGCCGTCCACCCTGAAAGTCTTACAGCGATTCTTAGGCTTTGCCAATTATTATCGAAAATGTATTAGTAATTTTTCTGTTCTCATCCGGCCATTAATTGATATGACTAAGAAGGGGGCTAATATCAGTAACTGGCAATCAGGGGCCTTAGAGACTTTCAAAAAGCTCAAGCAGTGTTTTGTTGCAGCCCCAGTGTTGGTTCAAGCCGATCATAAACCCTTTGTCGTTAAGGTAAATGCTTTGGCGTTTGGGGCAGGGGCAGTTCTATCTCATGGCTTGGCTGCCTTGACTAATCTCCGGCCGTGTGCCTTCTTTTCCCGTAAATTCTCCTCTGCCAAGAGGAATTATGATGTTGGGAACCGGGAATTGTTGGCTATTAAGTGGGCTTCGAGAAATGGCGGCACTTCCTCGAGGGTGCCCAGCACCAAATCACGGTCCTAACCTATCATAAGAACCTTACCTTTTTAGAGAATGCTAAAAGGTTGAACCCTCATCAGGCACGTTGGGCATTGTTCTTTACTCGCTTTAACTTTGTGGTTACATACAGACCTGGTTCTTAGAACGTTAAAGCGGATGTGTTGTCTAGAAGTTTCTGTGCCAGTCACTCGCCTCAGGATGATCCGGTGCCAATTCTACCTAAAGAGACAGTTGTCTCAGTCTTCTCCCCTGACTTAGCCACAGAGATCAAGACACACCAAGATATGAGACCTGTTGATTGTCCTGTTTCTAAGGTCTTTGTCCCCACTCAGTTTCGCTTACAATTATTAAAAGAATTACACGATTCAGTGTTATCTGGACATCCTGGAGTGTATGGCACAAAGACTCATTTCCCGAAATTACTCATGGCAGTCATTGTCCCATGATGTGGGGGCCTATGTAACAGCCTGCGACACCTGTGCTCGGGCAAAGGTTCCCAGAACTCGCCCTCCTGGTGAACTTTGCCCTCTGCCTATACCGGCCCCCCATGGACTCCCATCTCCATGGATTTTATGACCGATCTGCCTACCTCTGAGAGAAAGATGGTTATTTGGGTGGTAGTTGATCTTTTTAGTAAGATGTGCCATTTGATTCCGTTAAAAGCGTTACCGTCGTCCAAAAAGCTTGCTGAACTTTTCATCAGACATATCGTTAAACTGTATGGTCTACCCGAAAATATTGTGTCTGATAGAGGAGTTCAATTTGTTTCCTGTTTCTGGAGAGCTCTCTGTAAGGCTCTGGGTATCACCCTGTCCTTCTCTTCTGCCTTCCACCCTGAGACCAATGGGCAGACGGAGAGGGTTAATCAAACTGTTATGCAAAAACGCCGGTATTTTGTCTCTGATCAGCGGGGAGACTAGGTTAAATACTTACCTTTGGTAGAATTCGCTATTAATAACCAGGATAGTAGCTTGTCTGGTGTTTCTCCATTTCTCTGCAATTATAGCTTCCATCCTAGACATGCATTATTGTCCGGTGCTACTTTTGATCATAGTGGGGTGGATGTCATCATTAACGATCTGTGCACAGTTTAGGCCCAAGTTCAGAAGAACTTGGCGAACGGCCAGAACATCCAGAAGGAAAAGTGTGATAAGAGGCGCCTTTGTGCTGGATGATTTAATGTTGGGGATAAGGTTTGGCTGTCTACCCGGAATCTTCATCTAAAGGTCCCCTCTGGTAAGCTTGCGCCGTGCTTTGTGGGACTATATGTAATTCTGGAGGTGAATAATCCAGTGGCCTACCGGCTCAAGTTGCCCTCTGGTTTTCGGGTACATAATGTTTTTCACCGGTCACTCCTGAAGAGGTATGTTCCATCCGCTATCCCACCTGCTAAACCTCCTCCTCCTGTTAGAGTTAAGGGGGAGTTAGAGTATGAGGTTGCTCGAATTATTGGCTCACTTACAAATTTGGACGAGAACATATGGATTTCCTAGATATTGAATTTGGAGTTGATGACCAAGGATTTATGTGTTCTGATTTATTTAGGAAGAAAACAGCAGTAAACTCATTGCTGCATGCTCAATCAACACATCCAAAAAAACTCTTGGAAAATATACCAGTGGGTCAATTTCTGAGGGTCAAACGCATTTGCCCGAATCAATCTAATTTTGAGAAGAGATCAATGGAACTATCAAAGAGGTTTGAAGAAAGAGGTTATCTTCATAGGTGGATACGTAAGGGATATGAACGCGCAAGGGACAAAGACAGAATTGAATTGCTGAAAGAAAAAAACCGTGGGAAATCAAAAAATCAGCTATTATTCAATGGAAGTCTGAGATGAAGGATGATATATTTCTTTATTGGAGGAGTTGAATTGTTGGAGTACCAAGAAAAGGACTTTAAGATACTTATATGGTGAAGAGGAGTAGAGAGGATATTTGATATTAGAGACTATTTATTGAAAATACCCCTTTTTTTTTTTCTTGTACATGTTTTGCACTTTATCATGACGTTGTTTTGTCATGTCGTATATTGATTGCATTTTCACTTTGTATAGATCAGTATTGGTGTATGGATTTTAGATATGTACACTGTGTGTGTGTATGTGTGTGTATATATATATATATATATATATATATATATATATATATATATTAATATAATATTATATATATATGTATTCTATTTTATATTCATATTTTTTATATTTATGTATCACATATTTAACATATTAGTTTACATATTAATATATTGATTGATTAATATATTGGTTAATTAATGTATTAATTCACATATTGGGATGTCACGCATGATATTTATTTTATAACATATATTTAGGTATAGTTAGTTATGTAATTATGGGGTTTGGTGTTTTCTATTATTCATATTGCTCTCTCTATCTATATTCTCCCTCTGTTTGTCCTCTTTTTTTTTTTTTTTTTTTTTTTTCCCTTATCTTGATGTTAGGCTTCCATGTTTTGTGTGATTGCGCTTTATGTCTTCTCTTATGGGGGCCGCCATTTTGTTGAAGTTCTTTCCCACTGAGCGTGCGCTGTGTAGTGACGCCATGCCGGCGCATGCTCAGTGGGTACTTCCGCTGATCGGTGTCCACTTCAGTGCAGGGGATGCGCCGCAGGCGTCGCGGTGGGTCTTTCCTGCGCTGCATGGCTCCGCTTGGATGGCAGGTTGTTCTGGTATTGGACATGGAGAGTGCAATCACCTCAACAGCTGTAAGTGTTTTGTATGATTGGTCGGGTCTTGTTTAAATAGTATGGAAAGACATTAATTGCTCACCCCCGGACGAAGCCGGGCGGTGAAACGCGCGTTGGGGTTTCAGTGCCTCTCCTTGGTCTTTTATTCTACATCATTTTTCAGTATTTATATGTTTAGTGCACTGTATGTTTCTACTATAGATATGATGTGTGTATACCATGAGCATTTTACTGGTTTGATCTATTTGATATGATGCTGGTGATGCAGTCTTAAGGGAGGTTATATCCATATTTATTGTATATTGTTTTTGTTTCAATAAAGTATATTTATTTTTAGGTTTTGGCTTGGTTATCGGTGTTTTTTTCGAATTATTGACTCTCACAGAGTACAAAGGTCGCTGCAATACCTTGTGCATTGGCAGGGTTACGGTCCGGAGGAGAGGTCGTGGGTTCCTGTCCATTCATGCAGAATCCCTCATCAAGGAATTCCACAACGCTCACCCAGAGAAACCCAAACCAGCTGAGGGTCCAGTGGCCCCCCCTAAAAGAGGGAGTACTGTCAGGATACGTTAATAGGTCTGGCCTCGAACCACACCCTGGAAGAGGTGCTGCTCCTGAGCCAGGAGTGAGAGCTCTGCAGCCTCTCCCAACTGAGGGTGTGTCTCTCAGGACCCCGAATGCCGCACCAATCCGCTGCAGGGGCGGTGTTCGGGCAGACCTTTTAAACCTCCTCAGTTCCTCCAAGATTTGCCTGTCAAAGGTGTTCCCTTGTTGTTGCTCTGAAGTCTTGAGAATTGTCGTCTTCCTGTGTTTCTGACCTCGGCCTGTTTCTGACCTTGCTTTTGCCTCTGATTTTGTACTGAGCTCCTGACCGTGTTTGGACCCCGACTTGTTTCTGACCTTCCACTTGGTTTACGTTCTTGTCTTATCCGTTACCGCACCGTTGCCGACCTGGACTGGTTGACTCTGTGTTTTATCTTATGGCCCTGCACTTAGCAGCATAGGGGCTGTCGTCCAGTTGGGGTCTGCCATCTAGGGCAGCATGCCAACCAGGCAGAGACAGTGGGCTGGGTGGCAGTCAGGGCCCACTGCACCTCCTCTGATGTGACAAGGAGGCTAATGGATTGAGAAATTGAAGGAACTGTCAAGTTCGGTGGAGGAAGCCTGATATGAAGTTGTTTTATAGCCAAAGGCGTTGAATACTGAACAAGAATCGATGGTGGTCTCAATGCTGAGCTGTATGTGAGTGTCCTACAGGATGAGTTACATCGTACATTCGAGTACTATGGGTATTAAAAGGACTACATAATATTACAGCAGGACAATGGCCCAAAAATATATCAAGATTGGCAAAGAATTGGTTCAATGACAATGAAGTTTATTTGCTGGATTGGCCCCTACAGTCCCCAGACCTCAATCCAATCTAACACTTGTGGGTAGATTTGAAGAAAAATCTGTATTCGTACCCAAGTGAGTTGACCAGTATGCATCATACCTGGGAAAGGCCTAGGATCAGATTTCGGATGAGGCATGCTTAAATCTGATTGAGAGCATGCCCAGAAAGAATCATGCAGTGTTGAAAGGTGGCTTTACAAAATACTAACAAAATAATAAATATTAAAGTCTATATTTTTAGAAGCAAAACAGTAACAATGCATAACTAAGAATATGCTAAATCGTTGCAAGTCAAAGTTATGTATGAGATTGCCAAGGTGATTATTTACAAAATGATGATAGCCTCATATTCAAAACTGTACTGAATGATGAGATATGGAGCCTGAAAGTCAAAAGTTCAAAACATTGTTACCCTTTTGCTTGGCACTGTATATAATGCACACATATAATACTGACCCACAGATCTGACACTCAGTCTGCACTATAACTATATAATACTGAGTCACATTGCTAATCAGTATCATATAAATGCGGACTGATTGTCAGCTCTGTGGATCAGTATTGTGTATGTACATTACATATACAATAAAGAACTACTGAGCTGACAATTAAGGTGGGTCTGGCTCGAGGGTGATGTGTCAGGAAAGGACTCAAACAAAGGGCCAAAATTGTGGTGACTGTCACATGTTGGCTACATGGATTTTTCTTTTGTCCCAAGGAGTTACATCTTTGTTGTTTTGTACCACAGGTATTATTATTGATAGTGCAGAACCCCATCCAAACTGAGGTCAACTGGTCATGGTGGATGGGCCTGCACAGTCTTGAGCCAAGCTGTGCACTAAGAACCTCACATCAGTTACTAACAAAGTATAAGAAGTGTATTATCAAATTGGTCATGTTTTCACTTTCACTGTGTTTTCGAGACTTAGGTAGGAGAACTGCCTAGCAGTAAGTTTTTGTTGGTCATAGCAACCAATCAGAGGTCATAGCAACCTATCAAAGGTCATAGCAACCAATCAGAGCTCAGCTTTCATTTCATATAGTGCTCTGGAAACATAAAAGCTGAGCTCTGATTGGTTGCTATGAGTTCTAATTGGTAGCTATGAGCTTTGATTGGTTGCTATGGGCAACAAAGACAGTCTTACAGCTAGACAGTTTTCATACACAAGGCCCTTAGCATTTGTACAGTGCGGCTGATATGATGCTTTGTTCGCATCACCAGTAAAATCCAGCCTCCTAATGTTTGCCATGTGTTATTTGTTAATAAAGTTTTTCCTCCTGTGTCTTGACTTAAAATTCTTTGTCAGACGTGTTGATACGACCCAATGTTACCTTTAATATTTCTCCTGATAGTAAGTAATCGCATACCTCCCAACTTTAAGAGATTTCAAATGGAGACACATCAGGCCATGCCTCTAAACACACAGAAACACATGACATCACACCAAGACATACCTCTAACCACGGCCAAACACATGACATCACACCAAGACACGCCTCTCACCACGGCCAAACACATGACATCACACCAAGACACGCCTCTCACCATGCCCAAACACATGACATCACACCAAGAGATGCCTCTAACCAAACACATGACATCACACCAAGACCCCTCTCACCACGGCCCAACACATGACATCACACCAAGACACACCTCTAACCACGGCCAAACACATGACATCACACCAAGACATACCTCTAACCACGGCCATAGACATGCATGCCAGACGGAGGCATTTTCAGTATTGCATTTTATCCATTGATGAAACATTAAATAAGTTGCTATGTAATATACAGCGAGGAAGCAATCAGATACTATTTAAAGCAAGATAGTTTATTGACACAAATCTATTTCCCAAATGAAAAAGAGCTAAGAGGGACAGAGGGGCAAGGGCTAAAAATAGGGACTGTCCCTCCAAAATAGGGACACTTGGGAGGTTTGTGTAATCGACATGTGGCCCTCATTTAGAAAAACTGTGCAAGCATAAGAATGTTCTTGTTGCCCTTAGCAACCAACCAGAGCTCAGCAAATCTTTAACTGCACAGAAAAACTGAACCCTGACCTCAGATTGGTTTCTAGGGGCAACAATGAGAGTGTAAAACATGTTTCCCAACTAAGTCCCGTACTTCAAAGTTGGGTCAAACTACCTGTGTCACTGGTTAATGTAAAGATACTGTTTATGCTTCCGTAGTAAGCTTCATGTTGATGTCCTCATGTTCAAACAATACCAACAACCCTTGCATTTCATATGGTGCTGCTGAAACTGACCTAAGCCATACATGCCAACTCTCCCACTTTTGGCGGGGGGGTCCTGCTAATGGTGGTCACCTCCCGCCACCCCGGCAGAGTTGGCGAACCTCCGAGGGGGTTCTTTAAATGACCGCGGCGCCGGCGAGTCTCACTGACTTGTGTGGCCGCAGCCGCACAGTCAGTCAGCAGCTGCACGTTCCATGCAGCTGTCGTATAGGGAGGAGGCAGGAGGGATCGTTCCCCTCCTGCTTTCTCCACTGTATGTACAGCGTCCGGTTGGCGCTGTACATACAGATCAGCATCGCAGGGGCAAGACGCACGGATGTACTCACTCCCCCTGCGACGCTGAGGAGATCGTCGGGAGCTGCACGCGCCTGGTGAGGTGAGTAGTTTTTATTTATTTTTTTATTAGCTATTGTGGGCATCTACCTGGCTACAAGGAGCAATACCTGGCAACATGGGGCACTACCTGGCTACAAAGGGGGCACTACCTGGCTACAAGAGGGCACTACCTGGCTACAAAGGGGGCACTACCTGGCTACAAGAGGGCACTATCTGGCTACAAAGGGCAATACCTGTCTACAAGAGGGCACTTTCTAGCTACAAGGGGCAATACCTGGTTACAAGGGGCACTAACGGGCTACAAAGAGGGCCCTACCGGGCTACAAAGAGGGCACTACCTGGCTACAAAGAGGGCACTATCTGGCTACAAAGGGAGCGCTACCGGGCTACAAGAGGGCACTATCTGAATACAAAGGGGGCACTACCTGGCTACAAAGAGGGCACTACCTGGCTACAAAGGGGGCACTCCCTGGCTACTAGGGGGCACTACCTGGCTATAGTGGCCACTACCTGGCTATAGTGGCCACTACCTGGCTATATGGGCACTACCTGGCTATAGGGGGGCTACTACCTGGCTATTAGGGGTCACTGCCTGGCTATTAGGGGTCACTACCTGACGATTAGGGGGCACTAATGGCTATAAGGGGCACTACCTGACTATAAGGGGCATCACCTGGCTATAGGGGCATCTACCTGGCTATTAGGGGCACTACCTGGCTATAAGGAGCTACTACCTGGCTAAAAGGGCACTACATGGCTAGAAGGGCATCTACCTAGCTTTCTTCCAGAGCTGTTATGCATTTAGGTGGAGCGGGTGTGGCTTTTTCTAAGGGGCGTGGTGCACCAACAAGATGGGCGTGGTCATGCAAATTTTCTGTCGCGCCGCCCCTTACAATCTCCCACTTTTCCACTTTCAAAAGTTGGCAAGTATGACCTAAGCTGAGCTTTGATTGGTTGTTATGGGCAACCAACACAGTCTTACTGCTACACACTTTTAGCCTAAAGAATCAGCGTTGACCAGACCATTTTGTGTTAAGACCTCAAAACACATGAAGTTCTTGCTGATTCTAAGGATGTGTTCACATGGTATGGTTTCCAAGAATATTACAGTGGGGAAAAAAGTATTTAGTCAGCCATCAATTGTACAAGTTCTCCCACTTAAAAAGATGAGAGAGGCCTGTAATTGACACCATAAGTCGACCTCAACTACGAGAGACAAAATGAGAAAACAAATCCAGAAAATCACATTTTCTGATTTGGAAAGAATTTATTTGTAAATTATGGTGGAAAAGAAGTATTTGGTCACCTATAAACAAGCAAGATTTCTGGCTCTCACAGACCTGTAATTTCTTCTTTAAGAGGCTCCTCTGTCCTCCACTCATTACCTGTAGTAATGGCCCCTGTGTGAACTTGTTATCAGTATAAAAGACACCTGTCCACAACCTCAAACAGTCACGCTCCAAACTCCACTATGGTGAAGACCAAAGAGCTATCGAAGGACACCAGAAACAAAATTGTAGCCCTGCTCCAGGCTGGGAAGACTGAATCTGCAATAGGCAAGCAGCTTGGTGTGAAGAAATCAATTGTGGGAGCAATAATTAGAAAATGGAAGACATACAAGACCACTGATAATCTCCCTCGATCTGGGGCTCCATGCAAGATCTCACCCCGTGGGGTCAAAATGATCACAAGAACAGTGAGCAAAAATCCCAGAGCCACATGGAGGGACCTAGTGAATGACCTGCAGAGAGCTGGGATCAACGTAACAAAGCTACCATCAGTAACACACGACGCTGCCAGGGACTCAGATCCTGCAGTGCCAGAAGTGTCCCTCTGCTTAAGCCAGTACATGTCCGGGCCCGTCTGAAGTTTGCTATAGAGCACTTGGGTAATCCAGAAGAGTATTGGGAGAATGTCATATGGTCAGATGAAACCAAAGTAGAACTGTTTGGTAGAAACACAACTCGTCATGTTTAGAGGAGAGAGAATGCTGAGTTGCATCCAAAGAACACCATACCTACTGTAAAGCATGGTGACATCATGCTTTGGGGCTGTTTCTCTGCAAAGGGACCAGGACGACTGATCCATGTACATGAAAGAATGAATGGGGCCATGTATCGTGAGATTTTGAGTGCAAACCTCCTTCCAACAGCAAGGACATTGAAGATGAAACGTGGCTCGGTCTTTCAGCATGACAATGATCCCAAGCACACTGCCAGGGCAACGAGGGGTGGCTTCGTAAGAAGCATTTCAAGGTCCTGGAGTGGCCTAGCCAGTCTCCAGATCTCAACCCCATAGAGTTGAAAGTCCGTTGCCCAGCGACAGCCCCAAAACATCACTACTCTAGAGGAGATCTGCATGGAGGAATGGGCCAACATACCGGCAACAGTGTGTGCCAACCTTCTGAAGACTTACAGAATACGTTTGACCTCTGTCACTGCCAACAAAGGATATAAAACAAAGTATTGAAATGAACTTTTGTTATTGACCAAATACTTATTATCCACCATAATTTGCAGATAAATTCTTTCCAAATCAGACAATGTGATTTTCTGGATTTGTTTTCTCATTTTGTCTCTCATACTTGAGGTCTACCTATGATGTCAATTACAGGCCTCTCTCATCTTTTTAAGTGGGAGAACTTGCAGAATTGGTGGCTGACTAAAAACTTTTTTCCCCACTGTATTTGTGCTTTTCACTTGCAGCACTGCACAGGACAGCTCCTATGACTTAGGGTATGTTCACACTGTGTTGTCCCAGTGTATAGCGGTGCATACTGTACATGCTCTATACGGCGGGTATTTTAGCAGTACATCCTAGCCAGTCTCTACTCACGTGCCGGCCACCACTCGCTCTCACTCTTTCCCCGGTGCAGGAGCGTCAGGAAGAAGTAACATGTCACGTCTTTCTTGCTCCAAGTTAAACTCTCAATGAGAGTTATGAATTACTGTATTTGTGGCCCATATTTTGGGTGTATTGCAGCGCAATTACACCCCAAAATATGTCCTGCAAATACGCTGTGTGAAAATACCCTTATATCAGCTGATAAGAAATGTGTAGTAGGGGAATATTCCATGTATGTTTTCCAAGTCTGGCAGATTACAAACACAGTAAGGGTGCTTTCAAACAGCGCAGTTTTGGTACAATTTTAAGGGTGCTTTAACACATCTCTAACAATTTCATAAAGGAATTGCCTCAGGCACAGTCAGTTTTGATGAATGGTTGAACACTTCTACTGTTTTGAAAGCAAGTGAAAAATTTGGCTGAAATATGGTCAATCTGTTTGCTATGGGAGCGGAATCTTTTCCCCTTTGGCAGTGCTTTGCCTGCTCCATGTCCTCAATTACACTCCTCATGTGATGAGGCTGAAGATATGGGAGCAGTAGCACTGGCCAGACCCAATTCCTCTTGCTATTGGTACTGCGCCATGCTAACTGGACCAACTAATTATATATTTTGGGAGTTAGAGTCAGTCCATTTTATAACCACTCCAACTCCTTCAACATAGGCTCCGACTCCACGACTCCAACTTCCCAGCCCTGGTGGGCAAAAACATTATTACTAGTCAATTATGAAGTGCACATAACAATTGGATTTCTGAAAGTACGCTTCACTACATAGCCAATATGAAATCTGGGTTTTTTGAGGCGACACATTGCTGTTGAAAAAGTTTGATTTTCTAATATAAGTAGACACACAGTCACATTATTTGGTTATACAGTAATATAATGCAATGGTCAATAGTGACAATACACTGCACATGCCTAAACATACATCACTTTTTGTTTGTGTTGGGCGCCACATGGCCAAGGTCTTGCTTGGAGTATGTTAGGCAACACTTGGACACTCATTTCTGGACAAAGTTGCATCACTTTTACTCGCACTTTGCCATGATGCTAGAAAAACATTGTTCACAGGTACATAATTTTGGGCAAGCCATTTAATATGTGAGCATCCAAATCAGCTTCCAAGACTAGTTGAGAAAAAACTCATATGCACCAGTTTTCAGACAAGGATTTGAAAATGATTTAATGTGGATTTTTATGCATGTGCGTTTTATGTGCTGGTTGGTTTCAGAAACACAGATACAAGTTACTGGCCAGACTAGGTTTGCCACATCAAAAGCCAAGTCAAAAATGACCCACACCTGTAGACCAGATTTGGGATGCACTTTTTGAAGTTCTCAATTGATTCTGATGGGCATTTTACACATGTCAAACCACTCACAAATTGACATGTCACTTTTTTTTCCAATCAAAAAATAGTGCTGAAAATAAGTCCAATACACACGGCCAAACCCGCATTGTGTGAACTCCAATGCAGTTTGGCAGACAAATCGAGGAAATAGAATTCAGAGACTTTTTAAGGCTCTTTGGAGGTTATTTGGTCCAAAAGAGCAAATAAAAAAGTGTCCAAATCAGATGTGTGAACATAACCATACTTTGACCACATTAAGGGACATAGCAGCTGCTTTGGGAAAATAAGACTACTGCTCAAAATACAACTCAGAGCATAAAGGGGTGAACCAACTGAATGTGACTAGTGTTGAGCGATTATTATCGACAAAGTTGAAATCGGCACGGTTTTTATGTTGATCGGATTTTTTAGATCACGCGATAATTTAGGTTAAATTGTGCATAATAAATTAATATCGCGCATTTTACAGCGCTTCCTGTCATTTTGGCGGCCAGCAAAACAGCTTAGAGATAGAAGCAGAGCGGTGAGCTGTGTGTGCGACGTCTATGACTGGATGTGTATGGTTGGATTTGGCTGGAAAAATCACATGACTCATTTTACATAGAAACAGCCTCCTGTTCCTGCCTCAGTGTGTGTCAGCGTCTCATTGGTGTAGGACGTTGCGCTCTTTCTCTGTCCACAAAGCTTAGCAAACAAGCTCAGCGAAATTGTTCTATTTGTTCACCAGAGACAGCTATACTTTTAGCTTCGTGAACATTAGCACTTAGGTAGATTAGGATTTGCAGATTATAGGTAGTTAGGCTGATGAAATTTTAAAGGGCATCTAGCCCTGTAGTCACGGGGCGAGCTGGGTGGGGGCGCAGGTGATCATAGACAAGCTCTTTAAAGGTTAGTGGATATAGTGCGCCGAGATTAGTTTAGGACATTGCATAGCAATGGCTTTGTTATTTAACAGTCTTTCTGTTGGAAAATTACTTGTATGTTGGCCAGCCTGAACGTTTATATTAGAATACAGATTCTTTTCTAAGCAACTGCAGGTTTATTTGTTAGGTCGCAAAAACTCCACTTTTATTATCCGTTATACATTCAGATACGTGTTTTTTCACTTTTGCCAGTCCAGCTTTGTTGATAGGGGCACCTTGCACTTAAATTGGAATACAGCATTTTGTCGTCACGCAAGGTGTATTTTAGGTGCACAAAATTACTATTTATTATCGTATACTTTTCAGATACGTGTTTTTTCACTTTTGTCCAGTCCAGCTTTGTTGATAGAGCACCTTGCACTTAAATTTCAATTCAGCCAATTTTTGTCGTCACCACAGGTGTTACTGTTTAGGTGCTAAAAATTACCGTTTATTATCAATATACATTTTCAGATATGTGTTTTCACTTTTGCCCCAGTCCAGCTTTTGTGATAGAGGACCTTGCCACTTAAATTTCAATCAGCAATTGTGTCGTCACCGAGGTGTTATTTTTAGGTGCAAAAAATACCATTTATTATCCGTATTACATTTCAGATACGTGTTTTTTCACTTTTGGCAGGCCTGCTTTGTTGATAGTGGCACCTTGCCACTTAAATTTCAATACTGCAATTTTGTCAACGCAGGTGTATTTTTATGTGCAAAAAAATACCGTTTATTATCCGTATACATTTCAGATAGGTGTTTTTTCACTTTTGGGCAGGCCAGCGTTGTTGATAGGGGCACCTTTGCACTTAAATTTTATACAGCAATTTTGTTTTGTTTTGAGGGATGTTGTGTATCAGCTGTGATTTCCAGTCTTTTTATAAGAGACGTTCCAAAACTCATCCATTCCCTCTAAAATTTTATTCTTTCTGAAAATGGAGCGAAATGCAGGTGGTAAGCGAGGCAAAAAGGGGGGTAGGACATGGAGGTAGAGGTACGAGAGAAAAGGTGCTCCCTTCAGTGCTGGCGACAACACGCAAGCCAGTGGATTGTGGTCTGCAGGTCCGTCAGGCCTGTCATCGGCTGGGTCAAGGGCCCTGTGAATCTCAGTAAACGAACAGCGGTCGCCAATCTGGTCTTCCCAGTGAGTTATGCAACTTGCATCAGCAGTTCTTAACTCCTCGTACTCCCAGTCACGGCACAAAATGTCATCAGCAGCATCCATCCAACATGAAGCGAGCAGCCCAAATGTCAATTCGTGTACCCACCACTGTGGATAATCCATTTTCTGAAGACATCATTTGATGACAATAATGCGGTTGGGGTCAGAAGGCATGATTAGATCAAGAGGCCAAAGAGGCTGATTTTTCCTTGCTCTGACGCCAGTTTACTGATGCCATCAGAGGAAGGAGAAGGAAGCCGGTCAATCGGCAAAAATCCCGGGCAGTCGGCAACGCTTGCAGTTCCCTTTGCTTGATAGCCGCAGCTTCCTGGATGCAGAATGTCAGGACGATTCAAGTTCACCTGTGTTGATGATGATGATGACGACATTGCGGATCCAACGTGGTCTTTTCAGAAGAATTGCTTGCGAAGCGCTTCATCACTGGTCGAGGAGGAGTCGATGGGGTAGGGTCAATGGGGTCCCGCCTCAAAAAGGGAGAGGTCGGTCGCAGAAGTCCGCTGATATGATTCCGCCAGCCACGGTCAGCGGAAACCCCGCTCCTCGCTTTTTCGCCGTCAACAAAGGTCCAGGACCTCTCAAGGCCTGGGCCTTCTTTGAGCAAGCCTCTGATTCACCAGCGATGTTTCTATGCCGCCTTTGCCGTACGAATAAGTAGAGGCAAGAAACCCTTAAGTGGTTAACCACCACCAAAAATGTCTAGTCACATTGCAGCGAATGCATGAGTTGAAATGGAGGGAACACTTGGCCAAATATGCCAGACCGACGCCGGGCCTCCAACCACTATTCACACCCTCTGTCTCCGCCTCCTCCTCCTCCGACCACACCAAGCGTTCCTCAGCTGCCCATGTCTCTCAGAGTCATGGTCAGGGATCAGCCTCAGCTTCAGCCTCCACCGTCCGCCCGAGTACCACCAGCACCACCGAGACCCATCCTACCCTTCTCCTTCGCCAGCTTGACGACTGCACGCCGTACGCGGCCAGTCTTGCAGCCAGCCTTCTGTCTTCCAGGTTTGGGAGCAGAAGAAACACTTTAACCCAAACCATCCAAAGCCAAAGCCTGGAATGTCGGCATTGCACTGGCTTTTGGCCTTGGAAATGGTTTGCCTTTCCGTTATGGTGGACAAAGATGGTTCCACATGTCATGGCCTCGCTTGCCACCATTACCAGATGGCCGAGCAGGCATTTCTTTGCCAGAAAAGCCGTCCTCCCTGGCCAGAAAGTGTCATCTAAAATTTCAAGCGCGTTGTCTGCATCTGGGCATGTGTACGGAAAAGTCCATCTCACCACCGACCATGGACTAGTAAGCATGGCCAAAGGCCGCTATATCTCTTGTGACAGCTCACTGGGTGAGCTGGGTGGAGGTCTTGGGCGGTGTCGGTGGCTCTCAGCTCGGCGCACGCTCTTCAAACGCAGGGATGGTGCAGGGCTCTTTCCCCCAGGGTCCTCTGGTGCATACACGTGGCCAGAGACACCCAGGACGTGTTGAAATTAATCTGCCTTGGAGAACCGTCCACACACAGGTCAGGAGCTGTGGGACGGGCTTCCGCAACGAGTCAGAGCGTGGCTGCGGTGAAAGAAACCTTGTGAAGGCAAGGTGGTGATGCGATAACGGCGGAAATCTGCTGGCCGCCCTTAAGATCGGTTGGCTGGTAGCAACATCGCTTGCATGGCACATGTCATGAACCTTGTAGTCAGATTATTTTCTATTGAGCTACCGGGTCTGGACTCCTGCTGAAGAAGGCATCGAGGTATGAGTCGCTCTTCCCGCCGTTCGCACCCTGCTTGTCCCGCGCTGGCTGCGTTGCAGTGGTTAAGTCGGCCCCGTCAAACCGTTCATTGTTGACGTGGCAACACGGTGGAATTCCACCCTCCACCATGCTCCAGCGATTGTGGCAGCAGCGCAATGCCATTACGCAGTACGAGTGACACTTGCCTGACACGCAGCGGTGCGGAATCGGGGTTTTGAACCACCGAGAGAGGAGGCAGGTGGAAAGAGCTCTGACCATCCTTCCAGTTTTGAAGAAGCACCAAAATGGATCTGTGCGGACTATGCACTTGTCAGCATAGCATTGTGGAGATCTTAGTTCTGGAACGATCGTTGGACACTCTGAAAAAGGTCCCGACAGCGACGGAGGTGGAGACGGACACAGATGCGACACTGGAGCCTTTCTCTCCCGTCAAATACACAAGGCGACAGTTTCACAATTTCGTCTTCATTAGGCAGTGGTTCGGGGTCCAGAGCTAGTGCAGGTGGCAGCATCAGCTCTCAGGGTGCTTGATTCCAGGCTAGTACAGGGCTGTGTTGAAGCTGTGCCGGAGGCAAGGGGGAGGAGGAGGAGGTATTTCTAGACATCGACGTTACCGACGTCCATCGCCTTGAAAAGGTTGGCGCGAATATTGAGGCGGAGGCAGAAGATGAGGAAGTTCAGTTTGCTAGTGCCCCTCAGACCCAGAGGCTTGGAAATCAAGGGCTACATCTCTCACATGAGTGCTTGGATGCTCCATTTTTACCTCCAACATGATCCTCGCATTAAGGCCTCAAAATGACAAACAGTTACTGGGTGGCACACTCCTGGATCCACGGTACAAAACAAAACTCTGCAACTTCCTTCCACCCAACCAAATAGGAGAGTAAAATGCAGAAAATGGAGGACCTTGCTGATTGATCAACAGGAGGAAGACATATGTTGCGTCTGCTTCCGTTTTTCTTATGTAACGGTGGAACAACAATCAGCGACGTGACAGCAGTAGAGTGCAAAGTAGCCGTAGCGGCAGCAGCAGGCTAAGGTGGCAGATAGCATTATGAGGTGACTTCTGGCAATCTTTTTTACACTCTCCAACGCATGCAATGCAGGGGACATCACATCAACACGTGATCAGCTTAGATCATGGGTGACGAGTATCTGCGTCTCTAAACAAAGTTGTTTTTGTATGTGTTCCGGACCCAATAGACTTCTGGGTATCCAAATGGACGAATGGCCAGGCTTGCTAGCCAGCCAGAGAGGTATTGTTCTGCCAGCAGCCAGCGTCATAATCTGGAGCGGACCTTCAGCACAGCGGGAGGAGTCATTACAGACAAACGCAATCCGGCTTTCCACAGATATGTGGATCGATTGATTTCATCAAGAATGAATCAGGCATGGATACTCTGATGTTGTGGCCCCAATTGCCGAGGTCTACGATTAGTTGCCGGTCTAATTCACATTCCTCTCTCAAACAGAATTGGTCCTCTTGATAACCTTTTTTTTAAATGATCTTTCTCTACGCAATTTTTATTCTCAGTCATTTTGCTGGTTTTGCTGTGAGGAGACTGTAAAGACAGCAAGGGTTCATGACAAAACCGCATTCCATTTACTCACTTTAATTTTAGAAGTTTTCGATTGTCAATGGTTTTGAGGTTCATGTTGCTGTGAAGATAAGCTATAATCATGGTCCTTTGGACAGAAATGTGGACTTTTAAAGTGGCATTTCTCCTTCACAATTTTTACAGTGGCTGAGAAGTAATTTTTTAATTTTTTGGGTCATGCTGCTTTGAAATGCAGCAATAATACAGGTCCGTATTATAAAAAATATGGTTTCTAACAGAATTTGTTCTTAACAATGTTCAAAAGTGGCTCTGGGTCAAGTCTTTGAATTTTTGTGGGGCATTTAGCATATGACATGCAGATATATACAGGTCCTATTGTAAAAAAATGTGGTTTCTAACCAGACATTTGTTCTTTAACAATTGTCAAGAGTGGTCATGGGTAATGGTTTTTCTTGTGCTGTCAAAAAACAGGGAATAGTATGACATGTTAATGGACACATATTGCAAAATGACCTTGTTTTTGCAAGATCTTTAACATAGGCTAGCAATCTGTATTGGACACAACCCATTTTATACAATTAAAAAAAGAGAATACCACCAAGACATGGTGGGATACATTCCTATTTTAAAATATGTTTTCTAGATTAAATACTAAAAAAACTTGCATGTACCAAATAGCTGGTAAAAAATTCCTCTGAATTGTACAAGGGAGGTACAGGAAGGACTTGACAGATGTAGGGTTTCAGAGGCATGGAGTATGGAGCACGGACAGAGAACAAAGAAGAAGGTCAATTTCCTAAGCACATTGAGTAATATAGAAAAAGAATGCCAAGATAAAGGGCAACCTGGGTGGACAGGAGCGGCTTTAACCTCCAGTATTTCCAAGTGAAGCTCAATTGGTCCGCACTCATTCGGAGGGGCATGCGCTACCCAGGTCTTGACTGTGTTCTGTGGTAGGTGGTGGTCTTCCGCTTACGCACTCTGCTTCAGCTCAACTTGTTTTCGTTGCGGCGTCATAAGGGCATTTTACGTGTGAATAGATGACGGACGCCAGCATGGGCTCTACGCCACCCAGTGTATAGTCGGGCCCCTGGCAAGCTGGACCTCCGTGTTAATAGATGACAGACACTAGCCTGGGGCTCTCACCGCACCCACTGTAAGTCCCTGCCCGCGCTGGACCTCCGTGTTAACAGATGGCTGACGGCAGCATGGCTCACACCATTAGGGGGGGCCCAATACGGAGAGCTTCAAATTTTCTCTAAAAAATCAGTTTTTGAAAAAGGTGATTTTCTGTTGAGGTATAGTAGTGTCAAAAAGGGCTCAGGGCTGGGACAAATTGCACAATTTGAGGCTTAAAATTTTCTGGGGGTGGACTTGTAGTCACTATGGGTCGCATATTTTGATCTGGAGGGGATCTGTCTTAATCACTGAAGAAGGATTTGGAGGAAAAATGAACCATTGATTGATGCTGAATCACTCTCAGAAGCCGGGAGGCAATAATGTTTCTAAATAAGTAGTGAGTTTTTTATATTTTGGGGTAAATGTTGTCCTTCCTACTTACAGCTTCCCTAACTGGGGCCCTAACTACTTACAGTTTACCTAACTGAGGCCCTAAATACCTTCAGCCTACCTAACTGGGGCCCTAACTAGCTTCAGCCTATGTTGGGCTTCACTAGAAGCCGGAAAGGCCACTCGTCGCATCTAGGGTGCAGGAGAGAGGTAATTTTTATTATCTTTTCTTTTGTTTGAGTAATGTGGTCGTACCTACCTACAACCTCCCTAACTGGGGCTCTAACTACTTGCAGTCTACCTAACTGGGGCTCTAACTGCCTACAGAAAACCTAACTGGGGCCCTAACTACCTACAGCATACCTAAGTGGGACCCTAACTACCTTCAGCCTACCTAACTGGGACCCTAACTACCTACAATCTTCCTAACTGGGGCCTATAAATCTACCTACTTTGGGCTCGCTTATCATCTACCTACAAGTTACCTAACTGAGGCCTACTTACAACCTACTTAATTGAGGCCCCCCAACCTAACTGGGACCTCTCAAACTACCTAACTGGGACCTACTAATCTACCTAGGTGCTCTGTACCTTCCCACCTGGGGACCACCTACCTACCTTCTTGGGGCCTACTTATCTACCAAACTTGGGCCTACGCACCAACCTTCCTGGTGCAGACCTACCTACCTATGGCCTACCAACATACCCAAAAGGGGTGTACCTACCTAAATAGGTCCTACCTAGGGCCTTGCCCATTTGCCTACCTACTTGGGGCCTAGCCAACTTACCTGGTAATATGATTTAGAGGGGTACAGGTCAAAGCCGAAGCACAATCTTCAGGGGGTTAGTCCTCTTTTCTCCACCACCTCCAGCCCCCTAGGAGAATGTGCCTCTAAACTATGGTCTGAACCCGCTTTCCCACCCCTGGGAAGTTTGTACAAAGGTGGAAATAGGTAGAGAGGTGCTGGAAAAGTGGGGATTCTTAAGATATTTGTGTGTAAAGTCTGAAGGGATAAGTGATTACCGGGAGAATACATCAAGGTGGTCTGGACAGGATGTAGAAGAAAAGAGAAAAAGAACGTCTCATTATAGAAGGGAATGACTCATCAGATATGACATCTTTTGTGATCTCTGGATGTCAGGGGTTATTTTTCTTCTGTGTTGCATTAGTGCTGTAGTTACTGTCACATGATGGTGACCTGAGCTGGTATCTGACCACTATGTGTCCTTTATTCGGTGGTGTTATTGGTTATACTTGATCTAGTGTCTAAACACTGTGTGGTCTCTATATTGCGGTGTTTTGAGTTATACCTGAGCTGGTGTCTGACCACTATGTTGTCTATATTTGTCGGTATTGTAGGCGCTTATATGGCACTAGTATAGTGGCTGTGTACACTTGTTCCTGATTGTAAAAGTGAGTGCACACCTGTCCCTAAGATTAGGGGGTTTCACTTTCACTTTTTTGACTGTCTTTATAGTGGTGTTTATTTTAGAAAGTGGCGAGGTGCGTGACCAAGGGAAATCTTGTAGGCGGATATTGTATGTGGGCTCGTCGAGGGTATAGGGGGATATTGATGGAGCAGCTTAGCCATGTGTCTGTGATATGTTAGACTGCGACAAATGTGAGACAGACAGATGTGTGAGGCAGACAGATATGTGACTCACTTGGTCTTGTGTACTACACAATACAGTTCTATTATGAACACAGTATTATGTGGTAAATTCAGTTATATTAATTGCCCACACATGAATGATATGTGCCAGAAAAAAATCTTATAACCATTTTTTTCTTTTATTTTCTTAATGCAAAATTCAAAAGTGACTTTCTGTATTAATATTTTCGGTCCAATTGAGAAAAGTCACTTTTTTTTTCCTTTTTTCATTTTACTTATTTTAATTTGTTCATGTTTTTCTCCCTTTTTATGATTTTATTTTCCTTTTTTGTCATATGTGTTGATGTATTAATTTTATGTTGATTTTAATATTTCTATATTTTGTTTTATCTTAGCGAGATTTGTGAATTTCTGTTTCTGTAAAATATGACCTTTTTTTTAACAAATTTCTAATTATGTTTTGTTGTATTACATACCCGATAGAGCTTCCTGGGTGAGATTCATTCTATCTTTGTTCATATTTACTAACCACTATGTTTAATGAATTAACATTGTTTCCTTATGCATGTCACAATTATGTATCCTGTGTATATGTACATACATTAGCCAGATGATGTTTTCTGTTCTAAACACATTATCTTACTATAATGGGTTTAGAAGGGGGAAAATCTCTCCTTGGGGAGAGCCACCAATAAACTGGTCATAATGGGTTTGTCATGTCTTTAAAAGTTGATTCTATGGGTATAGTTGACATTGTTATGAGTTGCTGCGATCCTGATCGCAGATTTTGAAAAAGTGATTCGCCGCATGCGGCGTAGAACGGCCTTGGTATTGTGTGCCCTTTCTGTGATGTATGTCCGGTTTATTCCAGCCAATGTGCAGATAGTATTTAGAGACGCCAACTGTTCATTGACAGCGCAGCAGTCTCCTGTGATCCATACCGAGCTATGGCTGGGTTCTCTATTATCACTATATGCCAACAGGAAATTATACATCATGGGTATTAGAATCACTTTTGATTCTTCCACAAATTTATTGCTATTCATTGGATTTTTGTTTATTTACAGATGGTATCTAACATACTCTGCTTGAAGTGCCCATATTTTTTACCATATGATAGGTAATGACTATTAACCAATTTATGTTGTCTGGCTCTCCTATGCACATGTTAGAAAGACATGGATTTTGTAGTTATTTTGTATAATATGGCTTATTATGGTTAAAAAGCTTAACCCTTGAGGTGTTATAAGACTCACATGTCTATATTTAACATAAAAGTTATTAATGTTTATGTAAATGGGAATACCCATATATCCGTGGTTACTATTATTTTTGTACACATGTTTTGTGATCTTTTGTGTTTTTTCTTCCTTTTTTCTTTTTCCTTGTTTTTCTTTGTTAATGTTTTTTTCCTTTTTTCTTTTTTGTCATATGTATTGATGTATTCATTTTATGATGATTTTGATATTTCTAGATTTTGTTTTATCTTAGCAGCACATTTGAGAAAGGTCAATTGGACGGAAAATGTTAATACAGAAAGTCGCTTGTCACTTATTTATGAATTTTGCATGAAGAAAATCCAATAAAAATCTAAAATTTTTGTAAAAAGTTTTTTTGGGCATATATCATTAATGTGCGGCCAATTAATATAACTGGATTTAGTACAGATTGGAATGTCCTATATGCATAGTACTGGCAAGATCTTGGTTTATGATACAGTGTGCTTAGCAACTGCAGTTAAATAATTATGTAGTAAAATGGACACATTTTTGTTCAAAAGGCAGGTAATATTTTCATGTACAGTAGTTGTAGGGTGATCCTCAAAATTAACTCCCCTGTGGGCCCCAGAACCCTTGTGTGACACTGTTGTGGGAGGTTACATTGCAGTGCTTAGCATATTGAGCTTCTCTGTAAGTAGCTGAGCTGTCACACTGACAAGTGCAGGAAATGTTATCTGTTCTGTAAAGGTGCATGTGCTGTGAGGTTTGCTAACAATTGCTTATCTGTAATTGTTCGAGAGATTTAGTTTGCTCTGTGAGCTCTGTTCCTCCATGGCGATGGCACTTCCTGCTCTCTCCTCTAATCAGATAACAAAGTTATGGTTAGGTCACCATAGAAGCCTGTCTGGAGTCAGAGCACGTTAAAGGTGCACATCAATTGACCAACTTATTTTGGTTTCGGTTTACTGTCCTTTGATGTTAAAAATGAATCTTTGAAGTGTGATAACCCCTTGAATCCACAGAGTGTAAAATACCAGCATTAGGTTTTGGACACAATTCCTGTTTATTTGTTGCTAACATTAGTCACAATTACTACAACCTTGTCTTTATACTTTCTCTCCCATATACAGCTCCACCACCCCACACTAGAGCCAGGTTCTCTGAGGCAGAGCTCATCCACAAAGGCTGCTTCCTGGATGCAGAATATGAAAATCTGGCCAGAAGCAGATCTACAAGCACAAAACAACAATCCTGAAGAGCCTGGCACGGGAGCTTCATGGCCTCTCCAGGACAACACATACCCGCTGGCAGATCCAGAAGAAGTTTTCAGATCTCAAAGTCTGGGATTATCTTTATCTGGGCAAAATCTAAAGAAAACTGTAACAGCAGCAAGGTAATAATGTGTTTTACATTCATTATAAAGATTTAGGACCGCTTTGAGTGGTGATGTTATTTCTGGAACTTAAAGGTGATGACATTGACACAATGTAATGATATACTTTAGGCAACTTATTATAAAAAGCGATTAGCATTTAAGGACTTGAGTCAAGACATGTAACACTACAATAAATATATCCAATGACACATGAAAAGATCTTTCACAGATGTCGTTTTCAAAATATTCTAAAAACACATTTGTACCTAATCAATCACATGTAATTTCTATAATACGCACAAAAAACACATTTCACTTCATAGAACATAGAGCCTACAATCTTGAAGTACAATAACACATTCTCAAATGTGTAACCCAACAAAATGATGATACACACTTACACAACATGTTCTCAGTAATATCACACAATAAGGGCTGGTTCACCTCTGTATTGGCTGTTCTACTGGGAACCTCTGTCACAGAGGTCAACAAAGTCTTGTGATCCATTCCCAACAGACCCCTAGGGCTCCTGAAAGAGCTTTAGTTACAATGGGTTCGTGGGTTTTCCGCTGTGGAGTCCACAGCTGAGCCGAATGGAACCTCTGCTGCAGAGGTGACCCAGACCTTCCTGTGCATTTGGACTAACAATTTCCATTAGAACTGATAACACATACACACACATGTAAGTACAAAAACCTGACACAAAAAAGTTGACGATAACGAGAAAGCTTATCTTTAAATCATCTCTAGCAATCTTAAATTACAGTGGGTACGAAAAGTATTCAGACCCTTTTTAATTTTTCACTCTTTCTTTCATTGCAGCCATTTGGCAAGAACCAAAAGGTTCATTTTTTCTTATTAATGTACACTCTGCACCCCATCTTGAAAGATAAAAAACAGAAATGTAGATTTTTTGCAAATTTCTTAAACAAGAAAAACTGAAATATCACATGGTCATAAGTATTCAGACCCTTTGCTGTGATACTCATATTTAACTCACATGCTATCCATTTCCTTCTGATACTCCTTCAGATGGTTCTTCTTCTTCATTGGAGTCCAGATGTGTTTAATTGAACTGATTGGACTTGATTAGGAGAGGCACATACCTGTCTATAAAAGACCTCACAGCTCACCGTGCATGTCAGAGCACATGAGACTCATGAGATCTAAGGAACTGTCCAAGGAGCTCAGAGACAGAATTGTGGCAAGCCACAGATCTGGCCAAGGGTATAAAAAATTTCTGCAGCACTCAAGGTTCCTAAGAGCACAGTGGCCTCCATAATCCTAAAATGGAAGAAGTTTGGGATAACCACAACTCTTCCTCAACCTGGCCATCCAGCCAAACTAAGCAATCATGGGAGAAGAGCCTTGGTGAGAGTGGTAAAGAACCCCAAGATCACAGTGACTGAGCTCCAGAGATGGCAGTAGGGAGATGGGAGAAAGTTCCACAAAGTCAACTATCACTGTAGCCTCCACCAGTCGGGGCTTTATGGCAGAGTGAGAAATAAGATTCTCTGGTCTGATGAGATGAAGATTGAACTTTTTGGTGTTGATTCTAAGCGGTATGTGTGGAGAAAACCAGGCCCTGATCTTCACCTGCCTAATACAATCCCAACAGTGAAACATGGTGGTGCCAGCATCATGCTATGGGGGTGTTTTTCAGCGGCAGGGACAGGTCGACTGGTTGCAATTGAAGGAAAGATGAATGCGGCCAAGTACAGAGAGATCCTGGATGAAAACCTTTTCCAGACGCTCTGGACCTCAGACTGGGCCGAAGGTTCATCTTCCAACAAGACAATGACCCTTGGCACACAGCTAAAATAACAAAGCAGTGGCTTCAGAACAATTCGGTGACCATTCTTGACTGGCCCAGCCAGAGCCCTGACCTGTACCCAATTAAGCATCTCTGGAGAGACTTGAAAATGGCGTATACCAACGTTCAACATCCAATCTGAGGGAACTGGAGAGGATCTGCAAGGAAGAATGGCAGAGGATCCCCAAATCCAGGGGTGAAAAACTTGTTTCATCATTCCCAAGAAGACTCATGGCTGTATTAGCTCGAAAGGTTGCTTCTACTCAATACCGAGCAAAGGATGTATGATATTTCAGTTTTTCTTGTTTAATACATTTTCAAAAATATCTACATTTCTGTTTTTTTTCTTTCAAGTTGGGGTGCAGAGTGTACATTCATGAGCATAAAAATGAACTTTTTGGATCTTACAAAATGGCTGCAATAAAAGAAAGAGTGAAAAATTTAAAGGGGGTATGAATATTTTCTGTACTCGCTGTATAATGCTAATTACTTGTTTAGGGCAAGCGGAGTAAAGGGGCTGTTAGATGGCTGAGGAGGAGGCTCCAGACACCACCACCTCCAAAGAGGCTCTGTCAGTTCCTCCAGAGGCTCCTGCTTCAAGAAGTGAAGTAACTGTACATTAATAAAGACAACATGGGGTGCAATCATCATGATTAGGAGTAACAAACAAAGTTAGTACCTGAGATCCAAATGTTGAAGTATTAACCAGCTTGGAACAGTTTGTGCAAAATGTCAAGATGTGTAATCATGAGCTTTCTTCTATTTTCTTCTACTAGACCCCAGAGGAACCAATGGTCACTTTATAGCTGTAGGACATCACTGACCTACAACCAGAGGTTCTGACTCCAGACTTGCCAATCATCACGCTCCAAAGCCTCCACTAAGACCTCCAAGAGGTCAAAAGTAACCAGTCTCTCATTATGCAGAAACTGGATTTACGTTTAATAAAAAATCAGACCTGAGTACCCAGGCAAATTTAGTTATGTGGTTTTCAGAATAATAAACATAGTTTGTTTCAAGTTACATCTTGTTTTGTCTCATATGTGACATACTACACACCTAGTGCTCCTAAAACAGCAGGTCTAAAGACATAGCTGCAAAAAAAAAGGGTTTTGCGGCTCCCAGTGCTGCAACTGTGCTAGGAACAGAGCTGTAGATAACATCTCAATTCCTACAGCAGATTTTGTCACAGGATGCCTCTGATACTCTTTTATTGTCATTGTCTGGGAGTGGGCATAATCAAAGGGGATTCCCCTGCTCCAACAGGTCACCGGGACTCCCGATGGAGCCCAAGGACTGTCTGTACAGTCAGCCCTGGGGACCTAGAGTAGCCCCAGGGCTGTCTGCATAGTAAGCCTGCTGTTAGCACACACTGTGTGTTGCCCTTGCAGCTGCCTGTGTCATACTGACACAGAGTGTAATGGATTAGCATACAGATAGTATGCAAATATATAAGTAAGTGTAAAAAAAACTGAATGAACATTTATCCTTTAATGAGATTACAACACACCAAAAATTAATTTTACAAAATTTTAAGCAAAATTTACTGTGCCTACATTAAAGAATGTACAGACAAAATAAAAAAATATCACCAAACAAGATGTGGACATCGGCACAGAGAACAGATAGAAAGCTAACATAGAGAACTACTGCTGCTGGGAGTGGGATCACTAACCTTTCTGTGAACGGTCACCTGGTAGTATAATCTGACAGTGCTATCAGTACTGAAGCAGAAAATGCCAGCACATATGCTGAGGCTATGAGAGACATTAATCCGTAAAATAGACAGAGTGGATTGGGTGGTAGTTAAACCCCAGGGAAGGTTAGAAGAGCCTTTATGGGACATCAGTATGGAAGGGACTAAAGATCAGCATGTATTTAGAGATTTGCTTGCTTTTTTCCCACAAAGTGGCCATATGATTCAGTCCTGTGGTGAGACGGGATTAATGGTAGTGGGGTAGGAGACAAACCTAGGAAAACTCCCAAAATACAGCTGTTTGTGTGTGTGGGTGTGTTACACCAACCCTTTCTGGAGACCCTGTGAAGTCAACAGTGACCTAATAGAGTTAAAACTATTGTATTCTAAAAAAAGTTTATGTTCTAGTATATTCAAGCATATTATCAAGCTGCACCACAGCACGAGGGGTGCCAGGAGCCAGGAGGCGAGTACGGCCGCGGTCCAGGCTTCTGGCCACAGACACAGCGGCTCCCGTCACTCGCTTCGCTACGCATATACTTATCCAGCCCCATCCTGCTTCCTCCTCAATCGCTGCGCTGCTGTGTCTTCTCTTGTCTGCTTGCACTTTCTCGGCCAGCCACTAGGGGCACGCACGAGCAGCTCACCTGGATTTAAAGGGCCAGTGCACTGCAGGTATTCGAACATGGGCTTTATAGGGATTCCTCTTCCTGCCGCCGGCGCCCAGTTGTTGGTATCCGTTCACTTGTGACACCTTTTGCACTCTCTAGCGAATACCCTTATCTTTCCATCTGCATTCCTGTTCCAGTCTTCGCCCATCATGCTGACCTTCGTCTGCCTCAAACTGTTCCTGCCTAGCCTGATTATCCCTGCTTCGGGTCCATGCTCCGGTTGGCTCTGTGTCTACTCCTCCTGCTTCGGCTATCACCGCTTGGTCCTGTGTCGGGAGTAGTGACCCGGGGGATTTCCTATGGCAAAATCCATTCTGCTTTGCGGCGGGCTCCAGCAAAGACAAGGAGCCCTTTAAACTCTGCTCCCCGGCTTAGGTCACGCCAACTCCACGCAGTGACCAGAGGATCCACTTTCCATCATAGAGCTCCCATGACACTTAGCACTACCTAGAATATAATAAAACCATGTCAATGTAACCATCAAGCTTTTTTCTAACTTGTAAAGATTTAAAAAATACGTGGAAGGGTTCTTTATAGATGATTGCTTTTGCTACCTGATCAAATCCAAATTTGTATGTCATATGACTATTATGACTGTCATGATCATGCCCAACAGACCCCCAGCTTTGCGCTCTGGTCGTTGGCCATGGCCGTTGCGACGAAAACCGTGGTTTCTGACATAATGCCTTGCATTTGTATTTACTAATTTTAACTAGGTCTTCCTCCCTACATTCTTAATTCATTCCTGGCCCAGCACTCCACTGGTTAACCTTGCTCCTTGTTGGTTTCTGTTAATTGACAGTCCTCTGTTCCTATCAGGTCTTCTATTACTTCCACCCATTACCTTCATCCTTTTGTCTTCTGGCAGGTATATAAAGGCTATTATACCTCTTCCCCTTGCCTGCTATAAGGTTTGTTTCTGCCTGTTAGTGCACCTTTCTTCTTCTGTGCCTCTTTAGTTATTGGACTTAGCTTGGTTACTGCCTACTCTTCTGCCTCCTGACTTTGTACTGCGTCTCCTGACAGTTACCGACTTGGCTTGCCTGACTCTCCCTTATTGTGTTCCTGTTTGTCTGTCTTAGTCTTGTGTTTCACGTAGTTCAGTGCAGTTCTCAGTCTTCTGGTTGGGGCTGACCTATTAAGGAGTCAGGCACCCCAAAAGGCAGGGACAGTGGTTGGGACCAGCATCAGGGCCTCACTCTGTTTGTTTCTGCTTGTGCGCCCCTGACCAGTCCCTTACAATGACATTAATATGTAAATGTAATCAGGATGTATTACTTACTTCCATAGGGGTAACTATAGCCCTAACTCAGATAGGGCCAATATAACAACAAGTTAGTGTCTTTCTGCCATCTCGCACCACTATGTGGATTCTCTGATATACAGCGTTATTATGTATACTTTTTATAATTGCTACTGGTGCTGCTGCTGTTTTAGTTTCCTGTCATTAGGTAAATTAGATAAATTTAACTTTTAATTGCTTATCTATCACATGCAGTGGAACATGACAAAACGAATAAAGTATATTGATAGAGATACTTTTATTTTTAAAGAAAATAAACTTTCGTAACACTCACAACCCTGTGCAGTCCTATTGTAGATTTCTTATCATCTTTTACTGGGTTTCTAATTTTTTCTCCTATCTATCTATCTATCTATCTATCTAATCTATCTATCTATATATATATCTATCTATGTTATATTTTCCAGCCAACAAAATAAGTGTAGTCTCTAATAACATTTCAGCAGTATATACTTTACTCTAAATACCATGGAACAAAACATGGTTTCAACCTAACCACAGCAACTGAGATCCATTCTGTCATTATTTCAGCACCATGGACAAGGCCTGTAAGCACTAGTGAAAAATGTAAAAGTTGTTAGTAACAGGAGCAGCACCATTGACAGAGGGTGCAATCAATTTTAAAACGGTATATTTCTTTTATCGCAGATATGCTTCTTCAGCAACAAATTGTATATGATATGTCATACATAATATATCACAGTGGTAGAAAGCAGAGAGGGTTTTCTAGTGGATTCTCTAATGGACAAAATAATGGGTTCCAGAGGTTTAACAGAATTTTTTTTTATTTATTCTATTTAGACCTAGCGAAAGGTTTGATTCACAAATAACCTATTCAACTTAATTGATGATATGTCTTGTGTGTACAATGATAATAAGAACTATAATGGGTTCCATTATTGGGACCATGCACATGTTCTATATGTTGTATAACCATTATTATATTAAGATGTGAACTTAATCAATAAGCATTAGTATCTGCTTATCTCTAAGTGCCTGTTTATTTCCTAGGACATACCTGCATAGAATATAATGGCGCTTATTAAGTACATTCATGCATCTTTTTTGGGGCAGGGATGTGATGTGAAAAATAAGAAACTCCATCCAGAATTGGTCAATATGGTGGCATGTGGTGAAATAGCAACATAAAAATGTGCAGGACTGAGTCTCTGATGTTTTACTTCATGTTTAACATTGAAAAAAAAAAGTAGATGTTGGTGCTAAGGAGTAGGATTTTCAATGCATATTTCTTATGAAAAAGAAACTTTTTCACCTTTGTAAATCATGGCCTACAATACAGATGTGTAGAACAATGTAAATATGGTGTCACTTCTGCAATTCTGTATTCCCACAAACCACAACAAAATAATGGCATTGTATTACCAGAAGCTGTCCCATTTCCTTAATGAGGTGACACCTGCTGCAAAGTGGGTGATCCATCTCCGGCGACAGTATTCATCACTCGGCATATACTTTATCTCTAAAAGAACATATGGAATAAAATAACACAGGTGCTATTTCTACAATGTGCCATGTGATTCTGATGAAAGCTTAAACCAACAACAGTTAGAATTTCTGCCATAATTTGCCATATTATATCCCTTATCTGATATACAGAAGTAGAGTAACACTGCTGGTTTCTTATAATAAATCAAAAATTTTAAAAATGCAGCATGTTTATCATATGTTTTGGAGTCCTGTGTGAAAGAAGTAATAATAATGACACATTGTAATATCACGTTGAGCTGTGTTATGTGCCCAGTCAGACTACAGATCGTTCAACTGTATCTCATATTTATGTCTCCTATCTATCTATCTATCTATCTACTGTATCTATCATATCTATCTATCGTAACTATCTCTATCTATCTATCTATCTATCTATCTCTCTATCTATCGTATCTATTCTATCGTATCTATCTATCTATCTATCTATCTATCCTATTACTCTATCTATCTGTCAATCCATCCATCCATCCATCTATCTATAGTATCTATCTATAGTATCTATCTATCTATAGTATCTATCTATCTATCTATCTCTCTATCTAATCGGTCTGTAATGTTTATTTATCTAAAATGGAAAACAAGAGAAGAACATCAAAAAGAACATAGATATACAGGGTAGGTTGCTAACTATTACAACCTTGATAACAGGTCACAAGATAATAAACTTGCAAGACATCACAGCAGTCCAAATCAGTTGCAAAAGTGAGGAAAGTGATTTATTCCCTCATGTTCAAATACAATGTTTCAGCTTTCTCACAGAGCCTTTGTGAGAAAGCTGAAATGTTGTATTTGGACAAGATGGAATAAATCACTTTCCTCACTTTTTGCAATTGATTTGAAGTGCTGTTATGTTTATCCAACTATCTATCTATGTATCTTTGTATGTATCTTTCTACACACATTTATATCTTCTCTAATATTCAGTTGAAAAATCAACATGATATTTTAATCACCCATTAAATGCGTGCAATATTTCAGCTCAACCCATTGAGAATAGATCTGAGTTGAGCTAATATGTCACAACAAGCATATAATGGGTGAATAATGGGTGCATATTTTTTATTTTTTGCCTTTTTTTTATCTAACTATTCTAATATATCAGGAATAGAATTGTGGACTTACACAAGTCTGAATTATCCATAGGTGCAACTTCCAGATACCTGAAGGTGCCTCATTAATCTGTAAAAGCAATTTCACGTAAGTAAAAATAAGATGGGAATGTCCAGCCATCGTACCGCTCAGGAAGGAGAAGGGTTCTATGTCTCAGAGATGAATGTGCTTTGTTTCGACATGTGCTTATCAACCAAAGAACAAAAGCAAAAGACCTTGTGAAGATGCTGGCGGAAGCTGGTAAGTTTGTGTCATTATCCACAATGAAACAAGTACTGTATCAGCATACAGTGGTGGCAGAGTGGCTGAAAGGAGTGGTGGGCGGGGATGTTGTCCATATACGATGAAGAATGGATAGGGGCCAACGGACTCCAAATCCAAGGAATTATAGGGGAACTCTACCGATGGCAACAAGTTGGACCAGTCATCCTGATGAGCTGAAAGAAAATGGCACAGGTAGTTGACAGGACTTGATTGACCTTTTGTCTGAGGATAATAAGCCAAGGAAAAGTCTAGTTTAATCTGTAGCTGGGAGCAAAGGGCATGCCAGAATTTCAACACAAATTTGAGACCCCAATTCAAGACAGTATGTTGGGGAAGTCCGTGCAATCAGAAGATGTGCTGGAAGAAGAGGCTGGTGAGGCGTGGAGCCATGGGCAATCCAGGCAACTGTATGAAGTGTGACTTAACAAGATATGGCCACCAATAGAAATGAAAAATTAAATGACATAACTTGCATACACCAGGGTGCCCGGCTACTAGGGAACAGTGTCCCGATATTATAATTCTCCTCCAAAGCACAGGGCGCACGTAAGTCTTACCCGGAGGAACACGGAGGAACCCGGAGGTCTAATGTGCCAAAGAGCAGTCCCTTCCCCAATAATGTCAGAGGCAGGACAGAAGTGGATCAGGAAATTGAACCGGGAAAAGGTAAGAGATCACCTGGCTTGTCATGGATTTAGATGCTGAGCCGTCTGGAGGTACAGAAGATTCTTATGGTCAGTATATACTGTATATTGACTGGGTGATGAGTCCCCTGCAGAAGGTGGCGCCATGCTTCCAAGGCCAGTTTTATAGCCAGTAATTCTCGTTCCCAGATGATATAATTCTTCTCCGTGTAAGAGAACGTCTTGGAGTAGAAACCACATGTGATGGTCTTGCATTTAGGACTTTTTTTTTAAGTGAGGACCGCTCTGGCTCCCACAGAAAAGGCATCAACCACCAAGAAGAAGGTTTGCTTGGGATCAGGTTTGGACAGAATGGGTGCCAAGACAAATGCAGACTTTGGCCTAGAGAAGACTTCTTTGGCTGCCAGTGGTCATAGTTTCAGGTTACCGTTCTTCTTCGTGAGCACCACAATCAGAGCCACCACCATAGATAAATGTGGGATGAATTGCCGTAGTAATTGGTGAAACCCAGGAAATGCTGGATGGCCCAAAGACCGACAGGTGAGGCCACTGCAAGACGGTGGACAACTTAGCACGGTCTATTTTCAGACCCTTGTTTGAGATGATGTACCCAAGAAAGGGAAGTCTGGTATGATGAAAGATGAATTTTTCTAACTTGGCGTACAGATGCCTTAGTATCTGGAGCACATGTGCCCAATGGGATTCTGGATCGGCCGAGAAGACTAGAATGTCATCCAAGTGAATGATGACACAAGAATACAAGAGATCTTATTTACAAACTCTTAGAAGACCACCGGAGTTTTGCACAGACCAATCGGCATTACTAGGTACTCAAAATGTCCATCCCGAGTATTGAAGGTTGTCTTCCACTTGTCACCTTCACGAATGCAAACAAGGTTATACGCTCTCCCATAAGTCCAATTTAAACAAGTTTTGGCTTCATGGAGATGGTCAAAGAGCTCGGTGATTAGCGGTAATTGATACCAATTTTTCACAGTTATTTTATTGAGACCGCGATAGTCCATGCAGGGGCTATCATAGAAGAACCTGGCTTCAGCAGGAGAAGAAGACTTGTGGATGAAGCCCTTCTGGAGGTTCTCTTCCATATGGCCTGAGTGTCTGGTACAGATAACAAGTAGAGACTGCCCCTTGGCGACAAGTCTATAGGACAATCATAAGACTGGTGAGGTGGAAGGGTCTCAGCTTGCTTCTCTGAGAAAACATCTGCAAAGTCCTGATAAGGAGCAGGCAGACCTGGCAGAGGCTTGGAAGACATCAGGGGAGAAGTGGGGGTACTGGGCGAAGTGCCACTAAACAGCGAGACTGGCAGTCTTGTCCCCAACGCGTGACTTTGCCTGTCTTCCAGTTAAGCATAGGGGCATGGGGCTACAGTTACAATTCTCGTGTAATGGAAGTCCCACGAGAATTACTGAGGATGACTGGGGCAATATGTAGTATGCAATCTTCTCCTTAAGTAACGCCCCCACATGAAGGGACCCTGATTTCAGTACAGTACTGAATAGAGTCTCTTAGAAGTTCACCGCTAACAGAAGAGTTTGTCTAGGGGGACCACCAGGAGACAATGCTTAGTCACTAGGGAGGCATACATGAAATTCCCGGTTGATCCGGAGTCCAGAAAAGTGGCAAATTGGAGAAAGATCCCAGAACTGGTTAAGATTTGTGCTGGAATTGGCAAACGTGGAGAGGAATTGTTTACACCTAGGGATGCCTCTTCCTTATTATAATAAGTAGTTGTAATGTACTTTGCTATTTTTCATCAAAACAGTGCTTAAGATAGAGCATAGTGTTATACTTCGGATGTGAATCAATGTCAAATTTCTAAATCAAATTTTATTTTAAAAAAAATAGCCAAAAAAATCTATCCTAACCCTAAACTGAGTTTATGAGTATTGCTAGGGCATTTTACTGACTTTTAAAGGTTAACTTACCATTCCCTGATGCCTTCAATCTATCCTAGTTCCCGGTGGGGTCTATCTTCTGGTCCTACCTCACCATTATAAATGACATTGACTACAAGTGATGAAAAGGTGAACCAGAAGTTAAGCCCCTTTGGGAGCAAGGAGGAAACAGAGACATTGGGGAATGGTAAGATAATGCTTAAAAGCCAGTAAAAAAAAAAAAAAAAAAAAAAACCCTAAGCCCAGTGTTAGGGATAATGTTAGGTTCAGGATTAGGGTTAGAAACTTTTTTCATAAGTTCAGTGGAACCAGTTTTGAACCCAATAGGGCGCTATTCAAGCAAAACTTATTGATATAAAACAGATTTGGTTAAAGATGTGGTCTTAACTTGTACTAGTGCACAGGGGCCCGATAATTGACGGGGCCCATGGCCACCATAAAGCAGCTGGCAGCTTCTTAATGTCTATTAAGTTACATGTAAGGACTGAGCTAATACATTTTATAGTTCATGCTATAAAAAAAATCACAGGGTGCCTACTCACGAGCTACTGGATATCAAGGTGCCCATATTCTGTTCTTGCACAAGGGCCCTCTGCTTTGTCCCCCTATTGTATATCCGCTTGAATACAAATCCTGTTAAAGACACTGCCAAGTTTACTTGCAGTCAGGTAGCATGAGGTGATGTTGATATATTAATAAATATTGGATGAGTAATAGAAATGTTTTTACTACTTGTCTTTGAATGTTCTGCTAAGATTCTTTAAGGCTAATACCTTCAGCATACCACCGTGCAACTCTGTGCAGTCTGTGTATCACTAGATATATTTTTGCAATAACAAGCTGTAGACTATTTAATTTTATTGATCTCACGAATTTACTGTATTTGCACATCTAGTAACCACAATGCAAACTGAGAGCAGCAGAATATCCATGATGAGAGGTCCTTTACTGGGTACGAGCAACAGAATGCATCACAACACATGCTATCAAATGCTGCCCTCTTAAGCCTAGACAGCTACTCTGATTATTCAGAGAGTTATTGCACAAAGAGGATATTATTTATTGTGAAAGGATAGCATATTCCATTTAAAATCTGAATATACATTTATCAATATAACATCTATAAAGCAACACATTGCAGGCTTTAACCCCTTCCCGACATTTGACATAAGCTTACGCCATGGTCGGAGGCCTGCATGATCTGTTACAACTGTAGCCCTGCAGCATTGGCTATGACCAGAGTTTACTTCAGTCGTGGTAAATAAACCCCTTCGATGCAGCTTAAGGGAAGATAGCCCTCCCTCTGTCTGCATCGGCACATCGTCGAGAATGCCATTGCTTTCCCTAGCAACCTTGAAGCCTAACAAGCACAGTGATTGACAGTTGGGAATACATAGCAGGACAGTGATCCCCTAAGGGGACACATAACAAAAACAATTTAAAAATGTAGAAAACAGAAAAAAAATGTAAAACGAAAAAAATAAAAACGTACACCTCCCTTTCCTTTCCCTTTCATTGTTAAGACAAACGGCAATCACCCCAAAAAAAGATTTCAAAAATTAAATAACGTACACATATTGGGTATCGACACATTTGTAATAACCTACCCTATAAATCTGTCATGTTATTTAACCCGTACAATGCTGTAAAAAAAAAAAGTTGTGATTTTTGTTCATCCCACAGCACATAAAATGAAATTAAAAGTGATCAAAAAGATATATAAATGCCAACGTTGTACCAATGAAAATGTCTCTTCATACTGCATAAAAGAGCCTTAAAACAGCTCCATGTACAGAAAAATAAAAAATGTATGGGTGTCAGAATACAGCAATGCATAAACAGTGTTTTACACAATTTTTTGTTAAAGTGATATAACATAAGAAAGGATATAAATTGGGTATTGCCATAATCGTATCATCCCATAGAGTAAAATTAACATGTCACATATACTGCATGGTTAACACTGTAAAAATAAAAAAAATAGGATTGTTGTATTTTGTTCAGCCGGCCTTCCAAAATCATTGATAAAAAGCGAGCAAAGTGTCATATGAACCCCAAAGTGGTCCCAATAAAAATGTCAACTCATTCTGCAAAAAATAAGCTCTTAATCATCTCCAAATACAAAAACGAAAAAATTTATGGCTATCAGAATATGACTACATATAAACGCAAATTTTTACGAAAGCATTTCTATTAAGTGAAACTTAAAAAAACATAAAAAATTGTATAAAATTGATGTATTACTTATACCAACCCGCATAGTAAAATTATCATGTTGTTTATGCTGCACTGCGAACACTGAAACTGAAACCCAAAAAACAGTGGCAGAATTGAAGATTTCTTTTTCCTATTTTCACGGCCCAATGCTAAAAGAATTGTAAAACCCTTCTGGGCACCCTGAGGGGTGCTTAATCCAAAATGGGGTAACTTCTGGAAGGTTTCACCTCTTCTGGTACTTTGGGGACTTTGCAAATGTGACATGGCACCCACCAAAATCTGTGTTCCAAAAGCCAAATAGCGCTCCCTCCCTTTTACATCCTGCCAAGCGCCAAAACAGCAGTTTACACCCACTTATCGGGTATTAACATACCAAGGCGCTCTGTAGATAACAGTGAAAAATCTGTGCTGTAGTCTACACAACACAGATTTTTTCCAGTCGGTTTTAAAATCCACCGGATTCCGGTGGATTTTAAAACATGCTGTATCTTCCGCCGGATTGCTGTCGGATTCCCATACATTCAGTTTGTAGGGCCGATGGCAAATCCGAAAACCGACCATGAAATCGGCGCCAAAAACCCCAGTCCAGCCCCAGTCCAGCTATGTTAAAATACCGTAAGTTTGGACGGCATTTTAACATTACTGTGTTGACATAGCCTGATGCTAAATAAATTTGTGAAACACCTTTGGGGTCAAAATACTCACTACATCACTGGATACATACAGGGTTGTAATTTGCAAAATTTGTATTAAGTTTTAACACCTTAGGGTGTCCGCACCTAAAATCTTTTCTAATGAAAATGAGAACCCAAAATCCAGTAGCTGCTTCTCTTATTCTGAGGCTTGTGGTTAAAGGGGTTTTGCCAAGACGGCTGTTCCCTATCTCACACGCTGCTGCTGGTCCCCTGGGTCTTGGGATCGGGGCGCTCTCTGCTTGAGTAGTTTAAAAAAATCCGCCCTCCAGATGGCACTTAGTGACGTCATCGCGCTGCGAGTAGTGCGTGCTCCTGTCGGCTCCACAACTAAAATCAGGGAGGCAGGGAGCAGGACAAAGATCCAGAATATAGAGAAATGTAGAAGACCAGGAGTAAGGGATCGGGGCAAAGACCTAGAATATACAGAAACGTAGAAGACAAGGAGTAAGGGATCGGAGGAAAGAACTCGAACATAGAAAAGCGTAGACATGGAGTAAGGGAAACATCCTGCTCCTGCCGTGTTTCACTGTACAATGTGAGTGAGGACAGCAGGACAATCTGAAGAACAGCTAGCACATCCCCCCACTCAATCAAAGCACAGTCCCTGAAGATTCTGTGCGAACAGGAAGGAGGGGGGAAGTGAGTAGCAGACACACTGTCCTAGCCAGAAGAGGAGCTACTGCGTCTGTCAGAGCGTGCATGCTCCCGAGGGGGGCTTCAGAGGAAGAGATAAGAACCACGTAAGCGCGGCCAGCAAGCAGGAGGCTTAGAACAGGTCGGCTCCAATGACAACCAGCTGTACACAGTAATAAGGTAATGAAGGCTGCAGCTGTGGCACCTTACACTTTTTTTAATGACATGCAATTAGGAAAATGCCTAACTTATGATTTCTAAGCATCCCACGTCGACATTGCATGGTGGCAAAACCCCTTTAAGTCAAAAAGTGCATTAGGGCCAAACATGGGATATTTCTAAAAATGACAGAATCGCGGGAATCAATCTTGAGTTGTGTTTCCCTGTTAACATCTATTGTGTTCCAGTAAATCATGGATAAAATATAAAATCATCAAAAATAAGTACATTTTGAAATGTCATCTCCACTTTGCTTTAATTCATGTGAAACACCTAGAGTGTTAATGAATTTCCTAAATGACATTTTGTAAACTTTAAGTAGTGTAGTTTCTTAAATGGAGTCATTTATGGGTGTGTCTACCATAAGGGACCCTAGAACCATGTCAGAACTAGTCCCTAAATAAAATCTGTGTTGTGAATTTTCTTGAAAATTTGAAAAATTACTATTAAATTTATAAGCCTCCTAATGTCATAAAAAATAAACAGACACTTAAAAAATGATTCTGATGTATAATAGACATATGGTAGATGCTAGTTATAAACTACTGTATTTCGTGTCGCATAACTATCTGTCTTACACACAGACATTTTTGAACTTTCAAAATGGCCAATTTTTCAACATTTTCACAACATTTTTCACAAATAAATAAGGATTGTATCGAACAAAACCAAAAAAAGTACTAACTTAAAACACAATTTCATGAGAAAATATTCTTTGAATGATATGGAAAGGTAAAAGTATTAAAAAGGTATTGCCACTTAAAGTGACACGTCAGATTTCAAAAATGGGGCTCAATCAGATACGTCAAAACTGGCTGCAATTTAAACTGCAAGTAAATGTTACATTTGATAAAATGGATTACTAGGTCTTTTAACATGTCAAAGCCTGATTTCGGGGTTGGTGCGGGAGGCGGGGCGTAGTAGAACCATACAAAGCTATAGATTTATAGGTTCGTTATGGTAATTCTAGCGCATTACTGCTGGAACAGGTAAACCACTTTCAAAGTGGTTTACCTGAGCCAGAAATGTTGTCTTAGTGGTAGAATGCGCCTGATTTATGACCTGTTGTAGAGCAGCTTCATAAATCAGGTGCATTCTAGGCTATTATAATGCGCATTAAATTTGGCGTTTAAACGCCAAATTTAATACATGCCGCCCTGAATGTGTAATTTTTGTATCCTGAATGAAAGTTTCAGCTATATACAGACTCAAACAGTGGGTTCCTGGGCATGGTGGGTTCCTGGGAAAGATGAGCCACTGAGAGAAGCCTATTTCTGCTTTCCAGGGAGAAAGGCAGAGAAAGTGAGGCAGAAAGCAAGAATTAGTATTTGCAGTTATGTACAATATGTGTAGAAGGTGGGCCTCAAACATGAACTCCACTGGTGGGCCTCATGTACTCCAGTCTGACACTGGTTATATATACTACAGCCTTTACAAAACAGGTGAAAAAAACTACTGCTGCAGTTGGATTGTGCCACAGATAGTTATTTCTTAAAGTTTTCCCTCAATATACAGTGCCTAATAAAGGGGTCATCCAACTTCAATTAAAAATAAAATTAAAGGGCTACAACTTTATTTAAAAAAAATATATTGACATAAGCATTTGTGCCCACCAGAATTCCAGCAGTGAAGCTATCATTGGTATCCCCTGGTCTCTGTTTACTTCCTACAGTTGGCATTTGACCACCACAGCCAATTTTTGGCTAAGTTGGTAACATGCCTTAACTTCCTAAATAGTGATGGTAAGGCCTGTGACTGCTAAAGCTACTGATTGGCTACAGTGGTTGCACACCGATGATAGGACAGCAAAGGATGTAAACAGAGGTCAGGGGACTACATCCAGTACTGGAATGGAACTGAGTTTTACTATCAGTGAGGTTTTTTTTTGTTACTTTAAAAGGAGTTGTCTGGGTTATTTTTTATTAACTATAGTAAGGCTACTGGAACCCTAATAAAATAAGAAAAATACTCACCTAGCCTCCCACCTACATCCCAGTGATGCTGGAAATTGCCATGTCTCCCTTCTGTTGACTCAGCCACTGTGATCACTTTAAGAACACTGCAGCCACTGAAGGACTGGAGGAGTCAAGTGCCATTGCCCAACATCACCATTCGGAAGTGAATGGCTCCAAACAGTGACATCAGCAATGGCACATGACCTATGCAGCCAATAAATGTCTTGAGCTGACCACAGCAGCAAAAGTCAGCAAAAGAACTGGCGTAAACAGCAGACAGCAGCTTTGGAACAGTGGAGGTAAGTATATTTTTTTTTTGCATTTCACCAGGACACCAGTAGCCTAAATATTTTTCATAAAAATAACCCAAACCACACAGACATCCTGCTTTGCCCATTGCTACATAGAGCCTGCACATATTACTGTGGAGACAGAAAACTCTCTGCAACTTTTAAGCTGTTTCTTTCTGTTTTTTGGTCCAAAAACTTCTGCAAGTTTTTATCCTCAAATTCTATATCACAAGTAATATATAAAATGATTGCATCCAATGGAAAGTTAAAAGAGGTTGTAAGTGGCCCTGTGTACAAAGTGGGGAAAATCAACAATTTGCTTTGAGGGATGATTCTGTTGTTGTTCTGTGTTGGGGTCACATGGAGTAAATATAGTGGGATCAGCTGGAGAAGAGAGCAGATGAGTGTAAGTTATCTACAGCAGAATATCTGAAAGCGGACAGAGAATCTTGAGTTTCTCTTCTCTTTGTGCTCAGGAATCAATTATAGGAGAAGGGCTGTTGAGTACCAAGAATTCATCAGGATTTCTAAATGAGGGGAGAGTCATCAGCCTAACGAGGATTGCCTGCTATTTACATATCGTTAAATGACAGTCCATTTAATTAGCTAAATTTCCATTGCCTGATGATTGCCAGATGCCAATAACCCGAAAAGTGTCTGTAAATGGGATTTTTTTTTAAATGTACAAATAATTTCTTGTTAACATTTTGTCAGGTTAGGAAGAATGACAGGAGGGGGGCTTGCCCAGGGCTATGATAAGCTTCTTTTTTGCTTGCAGAAAGATCTGTCCTGAAGTGCACTTCTCACTGCAGAGCACTGACTGACAACTTGTTGAATGCACTGTTCAATATCCCCATTTTATTATGCCTTATAAACACCTTAAGGCTCACAGTTGCTGAGGAAACATAGGTCCTGTGATTCCACCCTGTCACTGGCTATCACCATAAGCTTGTGCTGATATGCATGATTGATGCAAAGATTTCCTTTCCGCCATTTAAACCAAGGTATTTATGTTTTTTTCTTTTCGGAACAATGTCTGGGAAGTGCTTCAGAGCAGTTGTTACGGTCTGGAGGTGGATCCACAGGACCACCGCAGGCGATGGTGTAAGCCCACACCAGGGAGTGGAATCTAAGTGGGGCCCTGTATTCACCAGAGCCTGCCGCAAAGCGGGATGGTCTTGCTGCGGCGGGGCTTGCCTGCGGTGGCGGCCAAGGGTAACGAGGTACAGGATCGGAAGGCAGGCTCGTAGTCATGGACGAGCAGGAGGTCAGGGCAGGCGGCAAGGTTCGTAGACGGGAGACGTAAGCAAGAGGTCGGTACACGGTAGCGCGAAAGCAGGGAAGCACCAGGCGAGGTGCCACCAAACAACGCCCCCGACAGTTGGGACCCCAACGAATCACCTCTCCAGTAGACCAGTCCAGGATAGGAGAGTGGAGCCGCAGCCATGGGAGTCCGAGGAGGATCGCCGACGAGGAGCGAGGCAGCACGTAGAAGGAGACTTCTTCTTTATGCAGCGCCCCCACATGGAGGGACAGTGGCTTGGTGACGAACTGGATGGTGTCACTGAGCAGCTCCCCGCTGACGGATGAGATGACAAGCGGTTTCTCCAGGCGTACCACTGGAAGCCGATACTGCTTCACTAGGGGCTGGTGTATGAAGTTCCCGGCGGAGCCCGAGTCCAGAAACGCCGGAACTTGGAACGTGATACCAGTCTCTGAGACGACTTGCACAGGCATCAACAGACGTGGAGAGGAGGAGGTTGCACCTAGGAATGCCTCTCCCACAGATCCTAGGTGCGGGAGTTTCCCGCAGGCTTGGGACGCTTGGGGCAGTTCCTCCGAAAATGCTCTGGGCTGCCACAGTAGAGGCACAAGTTCCTTTGCCGACGCTGGGCCAACTCTTGCTCAGAGAGACGGGCCCGATCAATCTGCATGGGCTCCTCGGTGGGTGTTGGCGACTGTGGCGCAGGAGGCCTCTGGAACACCGGTGCCAGGCGAGGAAACCGGCGAGGTTGGGCTGACTGACGCTCTTGCCGAAGTTCCTCCTCCCGTTCAAGGAAGCGTACGTCAATGCGGGTTGCTAACCGGATCAAGTCGCTGAGGGAAGACTAGCGGCCAAGACGTCCTTAACTCGGCTTGAGAGCCCTTTCTTGAAGGTAGCACACAGAGCGGCCTCGTTCCATGACAGTTCAGAGGCCAGAGTACGGAATTGTACCGCGTAGTCTCCTACAGACAGGTCCCCCTGGCGTAGGTTTAGGAGGGCTGTCTCAGCGGAGGATGCACGGGCTGGTTCCTCGAAGACATTGCGGAACTCACTGAGGAACAACTGTAGATCCGCCGTCACTGGGTCGTTTCTGTCCCATAGGGGTGTAGCCCATGCCAGGGCCTTCCCGGCGAGGAGGCTGACCACGAACGCCACCTTCGCACGTTCAGACAGGAACTGATCAGACATTAGCTCCACGTGCATAGAGCATTGGGCGATGAACCCCCTGCAGAGTTTCGGGTCTCCATCGAACTTAGATGGGAGCGACAGGCGCAGGAGCAGGCGAAGGCTGCTGCTGCTGGACGGTGACGAGTTTCTGCAACAAGGTAGATAGCTGGGTAAGTTGCTGTGCCTGTTGACCGAGTTGCTGTGATTGGCGGGCAACAACGGTCGTCAGATCCGCCAGGCTGGGTAACGGCACCTTGGCGGGATCCATGGCCGGATCCTACTGTAGCGATCTGGAGGTGGATCCACAGGACCACCGCAGGCGATGGTGTAAGCCCACACCAGGGAGTGGAATCTAAGTGGGACCCGGTATTCACCAGAGCCCGCCGCAAAGCGGGATGGTCTTGCTGCGGCGGGTGTCCACCAGGTCACTACCACTGGCGGGGCTTGCCTGCGATGGCGGCCAAGGGTAACGAGGTACAGGATCGGCAGGCAGGCTCGTAGTCGGGGACGGGCAGGAGGTCAGGACAGGCGGCTCTGGTTCGGTGACAGTAGACGAGCAGGAGGTCAGGGCAGGCGGCAAGATTCGTAGACAGGAGACGTAAGCAAGAGGTCGGTACACGGTATGACAAGACAGGAACACTATAAGGGAGCTTTCACCAACGGGAGATACAACAAGGATCCGGCGAGGGCCGGCAGGAAGGGGCCGGACTAAATAGGAGCAGTGCCCGGCAATGAGCCAATCACCGGCGCACTGCCCCTTTAAATTCAAACTGCCGGCGCGCGCCCCTAGGGGCGGAGCTACGTGCCGGGAGACGGAGCCAGACAGAGCAGGAGCGCGGCCGGGTAAGTGAACGCTGGCAGGGGCCGGGACACGAGTGGACCCCGAACCCGACGTGCGGGACGGGGCTCCGCTGGAAGCAGGGGCACGGACGCGCCTGCAACCCGGGACAGTTGTCGCAGGGGCGTCCGTGACAGCAGTTTTCTCTTTGCTGCTTTTTTATCAGCAGAGTATTAAAATAAGGGCTTAATCACATGGCGAAACTTTACTCAAATTTTGGTGTTGAATCCACATGCATTCTGGATGGGGTTCATCGGATTTCCACGGCCATGTCCATCGTTTGCACTATTCATTCTCGCTGGAATTTGCAATGAAGGTTCTGAACAGAACCATCGCTGATGTGAACCAGGCCTAAAGGTGCTTTCACACCGTGCTTTTTGTGCAGGAAGGCACAGCAATTAATGCTGTATATTGCTGCACAAAAAAACACGTCAAAAACGCGTCAAAAATGCACCATGTGAAAGCACCTTAAGGGATGTAACATTTCTGAAAGGAAAATGCATTGGCAGACATTGAAAGGAGCTCATTTGTTTCAGACGTACAACAAAATCTGTCCCACAAAATAGAAAGTTTGGGCGACAAGCATGAAATTTAGCATCTGAACTTCAAATTTCATGCGCATATTAATAGAATAGAATGCACCAGATTTATGAACCCATTCTACTGTGGGTCATAAATCAGGCGCATTCTAGTGCTAGGGCGACATTTTGAAAGTGGTATACCTGTTCCAGCATTAATGCACCTAGAAATGCCATAGCGAAGTTATAAATTTGTAACTTCGTATGGTTCTAGTGCGCCCCACCTACCACACGATACCGAGATCGGCCGCATTACAAAGCACCGCAGCCACTCTTTAATGCGGCTGATAATGACATGCAGGAGATTTAAACATGTATGGGTGGGGCTGGTGCCTAATATCGGGCTGAAAAGACACCAAATATCTGGCACAGCCCGTTCACACATGTCGCCCTTCGTGTCAGAAATCTGCATGGATTTCTGCTGTGGATATGTAGCGGATTTAACATAGTAAAATTTTACTATGTGGATGTGTAAATGCAGAATGGGTAATCATTAGAGATGAGTGAATTTATAAAAAATTCGATTCGGCTGATTCGTCGAATTTTTCCCAAAAATTCAGTTCGTTTACAATTTATTTGCGATGAATAGGGTTAAAAAACAGCTGCAGAGAGCCTGTATGGTGTTATAGAATATTATATCATGCAGAAATATGCATAGGGAGCGTGGTTTAGTATTGAAACAATGCTGTGTTTTAGTATGACATGCAGATGACAGACGGCGCTCTTAGAATCGCTTCACACTTCACTTATCTGGGCAGTTATGGAGTCAAAACTGACCAAATAACTGAAGTAGGAATGCAGCCTGACAAGGTAATGTCAGCGGCAGCTGGAAAGATCCGAACTGAGGGCCAAGATCCCAATATAGCGTCAAAGAACGCACTCCTTTTACATCTGACATCAGATGATTCCACAGATTATGACAGAACCTGTTCTGTTAAACGCTGATACATGTAGAGCTACAAAGAGTTACTTTTTCATTTATTGTGGTGAACTATCCACAGTGTGTGTATTTCTCACATACACACAGGCAGGTTATTATTTTGGGATATTGTTCTCTGCTCCAAAGAGTTAATTTTTTTCACTTATAAGGTGAAACACCTTTGAAATACATGTGTATATGTAGAATCTGTGGGCAGAAAGTGAAGCATAGCCAGGGACCTAATGCTGGCAACACGACCCTGTATCAACATATGCAGCATCCCATTCCAGTGGCCTGGGAGAAACGTGTCTCAAATGTGGTGGTCTGTCCTGCCACCGCAGCAACAGCAGCAGTACCCAGTGGCAAGCATCCCATTTCAGGCAGTCAAGGCTCCACCACCTCTGATGAAGGGAGCTGTCTATGTTGTCCATCATCTACCGGTCCAGATGCTCCTGCTCCTCGCCACTCATCGCGCCAGCAGTCATTCACCGAGACGATTGCTAAGACACAGCAATATGCGTCCAGCCATCCTACGGCGCAGAAGCTAAACGTGCCCCTGTCGAAGTTGGTGGTACTGTAGTCCCTCCCTTTTCGAGTGGTGGACTCTGCACCATTCAGAGAACTGATGGTTTGTGCTGAGCCGAGGTGGAGAGTTAGTGCAGGCGGGGCCATAGTTACCCCAAGGAGAACTCGCTTGTCCACCTGAAATGTGGAGAGACTCACCTTTGTCAAGATGAATCAGATGTGGATCAGCCAGGGTTTCCACACACCAATGCCTGATGCATCAGATTAGATTAGCCATGACGCCTCACCCAAACTTTGACAAATGAGTCTGGATTCTTCTGGCTACCTGCCTCAGCTACTATTCTGATGCTACCATCTGCCTGATGCCACACATCTGCTGCCAGCTGCTCCTTCTACTACCCACCATCTTAACCATCGACTGGTATTGCCACCCACTTCCCCATTCTTCACTGGGCCATTATGTAGCCTTCTGAAGCTGCTGCCACCTCACCATTGACAATCGGGATAAAAGGCTCCTGAGCTTCCAGGCATGGGCACAGGAATCGGATGTCACTTATCTTGGGTGAAGGTACCATCATTATGCATCATCTAATCTAAAGGACAGAAACTTAACATTTGAATTGATAAAAATAGTTTTTGATCACAGAACTGCCCTATTACAAAAACATGCCATTACCACTGCCTTATCACACTGTCATCATAGCTTGTATGTTCCTAGCAGAATAATAAGCAGTATGACAGATCTGTTTTTTCAAATGGATCCCAATAAATCCTATTGCCTTATAATAAGGTAGTTCAGATCTCCGCTGGATTACCAATATTGTCATCAAAACATCTAAAGCTTGATAGAACAGAGCCCAGCAGCAGTGTGAACAGAGTGCAATATAACATCACTCGCAAGACTATTAGGAATGAAGGATTACAAGTCTTTAAAGATTTGGGGATTGGTGACAGGTTCTTATTCATTTACAGTTTTGCATTAAAATGATTTATTATTATTTCTATTTGAAAATAGCTGGCTCTCCTACGGCACGGCATTGATTGAACTACTGCCCCCAACAGTAACCCTTTACATTATCCAGTTAAAGAGATTTGAAAGTAAAGAATCTATTTGAAGTAAGATGAGGGATTGGCCCGTGCCCCACTTCACAATATAGAGCATTATATACAACTCTTGTTTGCAGCGTTTTCAGATCTCAGCTGGAATTGCTTCCCGTCACTCAGTAATCACAGTTCCCATTTACCTGTCTGGGATTTCCATTACGTCTCTTGTTATCCGCATTGAAACATACATCATCTGTTCATTAAAGTATAATCTTCAAATTATACAGCCGTTGGGAGAACAAGGATGCACAGCATGCAGACATTAAACAGGATCAATATCTGGTGTGGATGAAGTTTACTGGGTGAGGGAGAAAAGGTGGGGAGGGAGAGAGGCCTGATGGAGGGCCGACAAGGGAAATGCATAGAAATCTGGCATGAAGAGGATCAAAAGCAGAAAAGCTTAATTGACTGAAAAAATATGAAAAGTGACATCTAGAGAGCAAGGCAGAGTGTGACATGTAATGAAAGAAAGGGAAACCAGTGCCAGAAGTGCTCCTCTGTGTCATTAGAGTAGTTGCTTTTGTTTGTTTCTATCACCAGTACCTCATCTCTACAATCTTTATAAAGTAATAGTATTTATACTGTAAATCCATGAGTCAATGTGATTGCTGCCGTAGAGTCAGCGGAGCTCACTTTCAATCACTCCTCTGGCTTCACCTTACAGTCATCCTACCACAATGTCTGAGGCTACTTAACCATGAACAGGTCCGTGTACAGCAATTCTGCCCATGTCTAAGTTCTTAAGTTTAACCCCTTAAAGGGGTTTTGCCACGAAGTAAAATTGATGTGAGAAGCTTACAAATGAAATGGGCAATTCTGCCCATGTCTAAGTTCTTAAGTTTAACCCCTTAAAGGGGTTTTGCCACAAAGTAAAATTTACATGAGAAGCTTACAAATGAAATAACAAACATTTTCACCAATCATTATTGTTAAAAATTCTGCACCGTTTTTGTTTTAGCTGCTCCTGTAGTGATCCATTGTTTACAGCTCGTCTCCAGGGGAAACGACCAGGGCTGAGAGCTACTCACTCCTGGTCGCACACGCTCAGACACCACCTCTCCTGTCAGGCAGCTACTGAGTTTTCAAACCCCAGGTGCTGTCATTCTACTCCTGTCCTCTGTACTCCTTAGTAATTAGTCAAACAGTGCAAATAAATTAAAAAAAGAAACCTCAATGAGTTTTGTGTATTGTAAGGGAGAAATAGAAACAGGTTTTGTACTGCAGGAAAAATAGGCCTTGTGCCTGGGAAAAATCTACCTTCGCTTCCAATGCTTTATAAAACAGACCTCTTGACTAGAGAGAGGAAAAGGCCGTAAGTTATCCATGTGGTCACAGATTGAATTCAACACAATGTTTAGCAACAGGCTGAAGAGTGATAGTTAAAAGGCTGCAAAACCATTTTCCCAGGTTTAAAGACCTCATTGACCAGCTAGGATTGTCAGGTTTGCCTCTCACTTCCCATGACTCCATCGGCCTTACCTGGAGTATAAATTTTCAGGAGGTTAAGAATACTATAAAAAGTGGTTAAATTAATGTTTTGTTGTTAACCCTTAAAAGCCTTGGTATCCTGTTTTTTACTTTGCAAAGGTTAACTTGCAGACTGACACTGTAAGCTTGAATCTTGGGGTTTTTACAGTCCGATTAGGTCAGGCGTTTTGTTTTGTGTTTGTTTTTGTGTAATTATTTTACTTATTATTTTCTTTTTTGCCCTAAATAAAATACAAAACTTTATTTTACACTAATTGTATTACATCTCTTAATGCCAGTTGAACACTGTGAAGTCACACATCCCTTAGGGCCCATAATTGCCCAACCCGACTTGATCAGAGAATACAAGCCACGGGGTTTCTGGCAGGATTTAACCAGGACCCTTTTGTCCCTGGAACAAACCTTTTACCTCTTTAGCTACTCAAATCTAGATATAAAATTGACCATTGTAAGTGGGAAAAAAGAGGAAATCTGGTGAAATTTAAACTGGTGGGGGTCAATATATGCTTCCAAACAAATTAACACTTAGGCCCCTTCTGAGCACCAGAGCTGAAGAGCTGGATACAGGGGGTATGAAATGAGATCGTGGCCAAAAACCATTTAATGCCCCGTCAAAAAGAGCTAAATACCACTATTTTTTTATTTTTTTCCTCTTACATTACAGCCGTCATTCGTTTTACCTTTTCAGCTGTTCAAGGCCTTGTTTTTTGCCAGAGTTGTAATTTTTTTCAGGATAGTTTAAGGATACATATAAATTAATGTGTAATTTATTAATGTTTTTGTTGTTAACTATAGAAAAAGTATTTATCTGCCTTGTTTTTTTTTTACTTTTTGTACAATTTAAGTTTCACACTCGACATCCTGTTAAATTAATTATATGGGTTATTACAGTCACGTGGATATTTAGTATGTCTTGGGTTTTTTAATGTAATATGTGCACAAAAAATGTTTTTGTTTTTAGTGTATTATTATTTTTATTTCTTATTATTTTTAACTTTTTTGTCCCATAAAGAAATCACAATTTTTTTTAACTTTATTTTACACTTATAATGTATTAGCATACTCTTAAATGCCAGTTCAGTATACACTGTGACAGTCTGACACATGCTTGCCATTAGGGCAACACATAGTGTGCCCTATTACCAGACTTACTGCATAGACAGCCCTGGGGTAATTCTAGGTCCCAAGGGCTAACTACAGTGCCTTCGAAAAATAATTTGGTCCCCATGAACTTTTTTTTAAAACCCTTTTTCCACATTTCAGGCTTCAAACAAAAGATATAAAATTTGGGGCACAATTGTGAAGGGGAATAAATTTATTGGATATTTAAACTGTTGTGAAAAAAAAAAAACTAAAAAGGGGGCGTCAATATTTTTTCCCAACTTAAATTAAACTTTGTAGTCCCACCTTTTTGCGCGATTACAGCGCAATCGCTTAGGGAAGTCTCTATCATTTTCAAAAAGAGACGAAGTTTCTTCCCATTCTTCCTTGGCGCACGCTGAAGCCGGGGAGGTTGGAGGGAGAGCTTTTGTGAACAAGTTTTTCAGCTCTTTCCACGATTCTCGTTGGATTCGGGTCGGGACTGTGACTTGGCCATTCAAACACCGGGATACTTTTATTTGTGAACCTTTCCCACGTATTTTGCTTTATTTTTGGGATCATTTTCTTTTTGGGAAGATAAATCTCTTCCCAGTCTCAGGTCCTTTGCAAACCCAAACAGGTTTTTTTCCCAAAGGGGCCCTGTATTTGGCTCCATCCACTTCCCATCTTTTTAAAACCACTTCCTGTCCCCTGCTGAAGAAAACCCCAACCCAAATGAGCGCCCCACCAGTGTGACGGGGGGAGGTGTGTTCAGGGGGATGAGCGGTTGCTTTTACAACAAACATTTTTCTTTTGCATTGTGGCCAAAAGGTTTGATGGTTTCATCTGATCAGACCCCTTCTTCCACATTTTGGGTTTTCCCCCAGGTGGCTTGAAACAAAAATATCTTTAGAAGGGGTTTTCCCTTTTCCACCCCTTCCCTAAAGGCCAATGTGTGCATGTACGACGATTGTTGTCCTATGGACAGACTCTCCCCCCCCTCAGCTGTAATCTCTGCAGTTCATCCAGAGTGATCAGGGGCCCCTCTTGGCTGCATCTCTGATTAGTCTTCTCCTTGTTTGAGATGGTTTAGAGGGACGGCCCGGGGGTCTTGGTAGTTTTTGCAGTGGTCTGATACCCTTCCTTTTCAATATGATTCACTTGCACAGTGCCCTTTGGGGATGTTTAAAGTTGGGAAATCTTTTTGTATCCAAACCCAAGCTTTAAACTTCTCCACAACAGTATCACGGACCTCCTGGTGTTTTCCTTGGTCTTCAGATGCTCTCTGCATTTTAAAAACAAACCCTGAGATTATCACAGACCGGGTTCAATTATACAGATTTACTCAAGGGGGGGTGCAGTGAACCTAACTGGAACCCGCCCACGGGCCCTGCCTACTTGACGTGCTGCCCTGGGCGGCAGACGGCAACTGGCGACAGTCCCTGCGGCTAAAGGCTGGGGCCGTCAAAAGGGAAAATATCAAACAGCCGGTCAATTTTTCAAATGGGAATGCAAACCACAAAAAAAGAACCAGGGGAATAAACGAAACAAGCCGAGGTAAAAAGCCAAACGGAAGAAAAAGCAAAAATCAGGGACAAGCCGGAGTCGGAGAAAAGCCGAGGTCAGGTATACTGGTTAGCAAAACAAAAACACAAAGAACAAGAACCACAAGGAACCTGAATATCACAGGCCCAGCAGTCAGCTTTCAGGGATTTTTAAATGGGATTCCCGGTACCGCCCCTGCATTGATTGGGCGGCCTCCGGGTCCTCCCTTGGCGGTGCACTCCCCCCCCTGTCAGGATTTTGGCGGGCCCCTTCACTACAGAGCTGCACAGAAAGTGTATCAGGGGGGGACGCATATCAGCTGTTGCGCCTGTCTGCAGTCGAGCACAGCTTAGCCCTGAAAATCCTCCGTTTAGGAGGGGCCACTGGACCCTTCCCTGGTCGGGGTTCAACCCCCCTCTATGCGAACTGGGAAGGAGGCCTAGGGGGGGAGTCAAGGCTGAATATCCCTCTTACGAAGTGCAAAAATGGGCACGTTATTATACAAGAGAAAGGGTCATTTCCCCGATAACCACGGGGTTAAACCCCCTCCAAACCCATACACATCAGTACAGGTGGGGGGCATAGTTCACCAGGGGACGATTCGGGGAAACCTTAGCCCAGCACGACTTCATAAGATGCCGCATAGGCTTCAACGTGGCACCACCCTTCCGATAAACTTTTAGCCGCCACAGTATTGCCCAGCATGGTAAGGAGAAATCTGTCAAACACACCTGCCCCACCTGACTAATTTCCTGAATTCCAGTCAAACACTGGATTATGTTTTTTGAAGCCCAGGGCAGCCCCAACACCACATCACGGGGAGGCCCCCATCACGAATAGAATACACTTTTCAATATGTATGGATCCGACCACCATCTCCAGCTCAGGGGGCAATATTGGATTGCGCCCCGAGCTAGGGAGTGGAGTCAATAGCCACAGCCCGCAGCGATCAGATAGGGTCTAAAGGTAGGCCCCGACGTTTGGGGGAAAGACGCATCAAAAAAAATTAAAGCTGATCCCGAAACCAAAACCACTCCCAGAACCGGAGGGACAAGTATGAAACCTTAACTGGTACAGCAACGATTAGATACAAAAAATACCTGCTCGCCTAGGTGATCCTCCGCTGACCACCTAGGCGTTGGAGTTTTTTTGACCGGTCTTTTCCGTTTGGAGCATTCCCCAATTTGTGCTCTTCTCCACAGTAGAAGCACAACCCCCCGGATGCGACATATCCTACGTCACTACCGCAGTGACAAAAAAGCCCCCACTTGCATGGGGTCCTCTGGGTTTACGTCAGAAACAACGGGGCTAGGGGTGACCTGGTGTGGACCACCGGGGGGGGGACCTTTTCCTTCCCCTCTTCCCCCAAAATCTGTCCGACGAACGGGCCAGTGCCCGGCCTCATCTAAAGTACCAGGGGAGGGGTAAGCCACCCAAAAAATCCTTCACATGGTCAGCTAACCCTAATCTAAAAATGCACCCCGAAGCTGCTCGTTCCACCCAACGGAACGCACCAGCGACGAAATAAGAGCAAAACCCTCCACAGTTTTTTCACCCCCGCCCAAAGGGGGTCACTGAGCCTCAGCCACACTTTTCCCCACTGGTCATAAAGAGTACCCCTAAAACGGGAAAGAACCTGTCCCCAGAAGACAGTTCAGTGAGTCATGCGTAATGAAAATGCCCACCCTGGGGGGGACCCTGCAGTAAGGACATAACAATTCCCACCCCTTTTTTCCTCATTCCTGAGGTAAGTGGGGGGAAAACTGAAAAAACAGGCGGGAACCCCTCTAAATGCCAAAAGGCCCCCTGTTACCCAAAACCCGTCAGGCAACTGGTTAGGGGGTTCCCCCCCCACAGGGGGGAAGGTAAGCAGGGACCCCTTTACTTGGGGTAGCCTCCTGTTTTTCCCACCCTCAGCGCCAATCCTGGCTAGCTGGGTTAGCCCCGCATCTGCTCTACCAGAGCTTCATGGGGGCCATAGTGAAGTAGAGCAGTAAAAGGGTTTTGGGGCCCTTTAAATGTCACTCAAGGGGGGTCCAGTGAGCCCTAACTGGAACCCAGCCCACTGTCCCTGCCTACTTGACGTGCGCCCCAGGGGGCAGACGGCAAATTGGCGACAGTCCCTCGCTGCTAAAGTGCTGGGCCGTCAGAAGGAAGAAAAGTCAAACAATCCGTCAAAATCAAATAGGAACGCCAAACCACAAATAAAAACCAGAGGAATAAATAAACAAGCCCAGTCAAAACCAAACGGAAGCAAAGCCAAAATCAGGAGACAAGCCGGAGTCAGGGGAACAAGCCGAGGTCAGGTATACTGTTTGCAAAACAACAAAACAAAAACAAACCACAAGGTAGCCAGGAAATCACAGGCGCAGCAGTCAGCTTTTAGGGAGTTTAAATGGGGTTCCCGGATACGCCTCTGCAGCTGATTGGACGGCCTCCGGGTTTCCCCCCATTGGCTGGGCACTCGCCCCCCCGTCAGGGGGCTGGGCCCCCTTTACTCACAGGCTGTCACAGCAATGTATCAGGGAGGGAGGCACATCAGCTGTTGCGCCCGTCTGCAGTTGAGCACAGCTTAGCCCTGACAAAGGAGACTGAATACACACTGGTGGATTATATTTATCATCAGTAATTTAGGGAAAAATTGGATCTTAAGACCTCCTGAATTTTGGAGGGGTTTTTTCTGCACTGAAAAAAATAATAATAATTTTGCACGCCCCACTTTTCAGTTTAGTTTTTTTTTTTTACAAAAGTTTAAAATATCCAATAAATTTCGTTCCACTTCACAATTGTGTCTCACTTGTTGATTCTTCACGAAAAAAATTAAATTTTATATCTTTATGTTTGAAGCCTGAAATAGAGGTGTCATCTTTGATGATGTCATGATCAGAAGCTGCTGTAGGAACACAGCAGTTACTTACTACTTTCTGTTTCTAGCGCAGTTGTGTCAAAAGAAATCAGATGGACATCAAGGCGTTAATATTATTTACTTTAGCAAAGATTAGTCCAGGACTCCTCAACAGCCACTACAAGTGCATGCACATAAAGTCAAGGACAGTTCTTTACTACCCGTGGACTGAAGGTACTGTCCTCAACTTTGTCAGCACAATGAGCACCCTGAGCTGCTGGAGATGAGTCCCGGACTCTTAGCAAAAGCATGTAGTATTAATAAACTTTAAAATGCAGAAATGGACAGAATTGATATAATCAGCTCTGTGATGCTAAACCATAGCTTCATAAGGACATGCTGGTGATTAAGTGGCTCCCAAACCACTGACGGTTCCCTTTAAATTGGATGGTGACCACAAGGCAGACTATACCTGTAGGTTTCATTGTGGAAAACCAGAAGCTTACTCCAGTAATGATGTCATTTCTAAGTGCTCCATATTCTGACTTTGCTCCTAACTCCGGTTTTTTGACCTCTGTTGTGGTCCATCAGCTTTCTGGTCCTGCAGTATCTGGATTCATTTTGTTAATTGTTGGTTGATTTGTTGGTTGAACTGTTCTATTACATTTCTGTCTTGTGACATTAGATGTCATGATTTCCTATTGGCTTTTCATTTATGCTCTTTCACATAGCTATACTATGTATTTGTGATGTATGGATCCATAATACTGAACCCGTAGATTTTTGATCACTTAAGACATCAGGTAAACTGACTGGAAAATTTTACACGTCACAAAGTGTTTAGTAATAGCTGTGTAAATGTACATGCTGTGAGCTCCCCCTTCGGGGGTAAGTTGCATGAGAAATTAACCAACCCCCGAATCTCTATGGGGAAACACAACCGAATAATCTATAATTTAAAATTAACGGGGAATTAGCATACTACCTGATAGACAGTAAGGCCTTGGTCTGGGAAAGTTTTATAAGGCGAATGTATTAATGGCAAATCAAGTGCATGCACTAACATTACTTAAATGGACTATTTATGTAATCTCGCGCCGGATAATAGGTGCAATTTACGCTGCGAATATTGGCGTCACAAGGTTTCCTGTTACGTAATCCCCACAGTTACTTCATAGGTAACTATGGAGTTACTCTCCCCCCCGGATGCGGCAAATTTCGCCGCGGCGCTAGATAAGTGACATGTGGGGATTAAACATGATGCGGGATAGCCTGATAATGACTCTATGGGCCGGAGATGCGCAGCCCCCGTTCCAGCCCCCCAATGTCTCCCGTCGTCCCAACGACCCAGGTCACAATTGTTTCGGGAATAATATGATCGCAAATAACCGGGAATATAGCCAATACTCCGGCATTGTTACAGTAAAAGGGCCTTGATTTTGGGTGACTCCAAAATTTTCCACATGGTCAATTTGATGAAATTCCTTAAAACACATGTGCTCAAAAGCACCATTTAACAGTTAGAAATGCATCTGATTATGAACTCGCTCTGGTCATTAAAACGGTGCATCTAGCGCTAAAACGACATTTCGGCTAATTAAAACTTTGAAATGGTTTACCTGTTTTCCGCTGTAATTTCCCCAACTGCCTAGTGAAGCTTCACTAAGGTTCTAGTGTGCCCAGCCTCCAGCATGCCCCCGAGATTGGGGGCATTACAAAATGCCGCAGGCGCTATGTAATGCGTCCCGGAGTGGGATGTGGGGGGATTAAAATGTATGAACAGGGCTGAGCCTGATATCAGACTGTAAAGATGCCAGTTATCTGGCGCAGCCCCGTTCATACATGTCGCCCATAATGTCTATGCATGTTCTGCCAAGACCCATGGTGCACAGTATTTGAATAAAGAAAAATATAAGGAAAAGCTGAGACCATGACTCCTTGGCATGTGTTTACTTTAAAGGACCTTGATCTGTGACTCCAGCAGATTTTCCCACACTGGTCAATTTAGATGCAATTTCCTAAAACATATGTGCTAAACAAAAGCTTAGGCCATTTTGACAAATTTCAGAAAGTGCAATGTGGCTGGTGTAACTGTTTTTTCACCTTACATGCACCCTGACAGCTCCTCTGCCACATATATTAAGACCCTATACACCATTCTTAACAGTTTGTTGGAATAAATTGCACCTAATTTGTTAAAAGTTGCCTGTCAATTAATAATTTTAACACATTTTAGCCAGAAAATGAACAGATGTAGATTTATACTAAAATTTGTGTCCGGTAATCAACATGTAAGGAAAAGAGAGACCATGCCCACTGCCAGTAAAGCCTACCTTTCCTGCACCTTCCAAGACAAAATTTTCAAGATTTTGTGCAAATTTGGCATACGCCAGGATTGTCCACTCATTTGCAACACAACACCCCTATAGGCTAGGTTCACACGGTGTATTTGCAGGGCGTAATTACGCCCCGCAATTACGCCGTGTGGACGGGGGCGGGGTGGGAGAGGGGGCGGGAGCCGGGGGCCAGCACCTCGCCGGCCCATAGACTTGCATGACCAGCGTCACGTATACGCCACTAGTAATTCACATGTCAATTATCTCCCCGCCCGGCGGATTCGCCGAGCAGGAAGAGGAGACATAATCCATAGTTCTCTATGAGAACTGTGGATTACCGTAATGACTGGGACATATTCCAGCCGTAATTTGCGCACTCCGGCGCGTAATTACAGACTGAAATACGTCCAATTTTAAGCCGTGTGAACATTGCCATAGGGGAAATATCTATCAATACATCTTATTTACCAAAATACCTGAAGGTACAGTTGGTACGGTTGGTAAATAAGATTTATTGTTGGATACCCACACATGTGCCTTTGGGCAATTTGACAATATAAGTTTTTGTTTTTTTAAACTAAAATTTGAATACAGATGCAGCATTCAAATAAGAAACACAAAACAAAACATAATTACCATCCAGCGGTCGCCTGTTTGCTTCTGGCTCCGGGCATCGGCTCTTGAGGGCTGCAGAGGTCGAATTAAATTTTTTTTACTTCCTATTTGGAAGTGAGTACAAATGAGCTGACTACCCGAAGCTGGAAATAAACCGTAGAACTGGGCAGGCCGCCAGCTAAGTTATTTGCTGTAATAGAACTGACTGGGAATGCAAATATATTTTGTTCATTATGTTAATGCAGCCCTATCCCACTTTTAGTTTAAAAAAAAGCGGGACATCCCCCTTAATACCAAAAAACAGGAACACAGCCATTAATCATTGCCCATTTTGATGTTTACATTTTTTTCTATCTAAAAAGAACAGTCCATTTGATACTTTTATTGTATTGCATTGTATTCCAGCAGGTGCTTCTAGATTCTTATTGGCTTTGTGCATCTTGTAAAGCTACTAAAGGTTTTCTGTCTCAATTTGTTACTGAGAAGTAAAATTATTTACTGTAACTCCACCACTTATTTGCTTTCAATAAAATGATTTAAAAACTCATCCTGCATCATTTTAAAGTAGTGTTGTATTGTAATGGAAGCTAACCGGACATCTGAAAGAGACATTTTTGGTGAGAAGCCAGAGAAATCAAATGACTGCAAAGTTTTGCAAATTTTAAAACTAAAACTTAAGGCTCCATTCACATTCCATTTGGGTTCTACATTTGGGGTGTCTATTGAAACAGTGCTGAGCTGTGGATAAAAAGCAGCCTTGGCACAGAAGCTGCACTAGCCCACAAGTTTTAATATTGCCTTGGTCACTCATCTTACCACTTTCTAAAATAAACAACACCCTTAAGGGTATGTTCACACGGCTTATTGGAGCGTGTATAGTGCAGACAGGCAGCCATGTTAAATTCTGCCACTTTTCACTGTGTCTCGTATGCGCAAGCATCTCTCTGTAGCAGCACTAGATTGCATTCTCTGTTTTGTATCCACTCCTGCTTTTGGCTACCTAATCATCAGACAATCCTGATGCAAACAAAGAACCATGTCATACTAGCCTTACGGCTTCTCCGAAGACACAATCGGTTGTGTTTGTCCTTTTCATTCCTTCTGACAGATTAAAAGAAGGGGAAACCCAAACATAGTGGCAAGATGATAGAGTGGTGGAGTGAAAGCAGCATTAGGAAACCACAGGTTGGTCGAGTGAGAGAGTGGTCAGTTGGTAGCAGCCTGAGTAGGCCACAGAGTGGCACAATGACAGATTGTGGAGGTGGTAGCAGCATGAGTAGTTTACAGAGTGGCACAATGACATTGTGGAGGTGGTAGCAGCATAAGTAGTTTACAGAGTGGCGCAATGACAGATTGTGGAGGTGGCAGCAGCATGAGAAGTTTACAAAGTGGCACAATGACAGATTGTGGAGGTGGCAGCAGCATGAATAGTCGACAGATTGGCACAATTACACAGTGTGGAGGTGGCAGAAGCAACAGCAGCAGCATCAGGCAGGAGAGTGGCACAATGACAGAATTTTGAGGTGGCGGCAGCTAGGTGACATAATGAGGAGGTGGCTGCAGCAGCAGCATCAAGCCAGAGAGTGACATAGTGACACAGCCTGGAGGTGACAGCAGCAGCAGCATGAGGAGACCTGAGTGGTGTGGTGGCAGCAGCATCAGAAGGCTACATATTGGCCAGTGAAGATTGGGGAGGTGGGTGTCAATACCAGTCCCTGATGTTGGGTGGTAGAAGGAGCAGTTGGCAGCAGATGTGTGGCATCAGGTGGGTGGCAGCATCAGAATAGTAGCTGAGGCAGGTCGCCACAAGAATCCAGACTCATTTGTCAAAGTTTGGGTGAGGCGGCATGGCTGATCTAATCTAATGCATCAGGCATTGGTGTGTGGAAATCCTGGCCGATCCACAGCTAATTAATCTTAACAAAGGTGAGTCTTTCCACATTCCGGGTGGACAAATGAGTTCTCCTTGTGGTAACAATGGTCCCCGCCGCACTGACTCTCCATCTTTCTACCTTGGCTCATCACAAGCCATCAGTTCTCTGAACGGTGCAGAGTCCAAAACTTGAAAAGGGAGAGACTTCAGTACCACCAACTTGTACCGGGGCACGGTCAGCTTCTGCTCTGTAGGATGGCTGGACGCATACTGCTGTCTGTTGGCAATCGCCTTGTGAACAACTGCTGACGCGATGAGTGGCGAGGAGCATCTGGACCAGTAGATGATGGGAAAGACAGACCGCTCCCTTCGGCAGAGGTGGTGGAGCCTTCACTGTCTGAAATGGGAAGCTTGCCACTGGACCACCACATATAAGGCATGTTTCTCCCAGGCCACTGGATGGTGACACTGCATATGTTGACGCAGGGTCGTGGTGCCATCATTAGGTCCCTGGCCACGCTTCACTTTCTGCCCACAGATTCTACATATACCCAAAGGTGATTCAACTTACAAGTGAAAAAGTAACTCTTTAGCACAGAGAACAGTATTCCAAAATAATAACCTGTCTATAATGGAGATGGGTGTATATGAGAAATACACACACTGTAGATAGTTCACTACAGTAAGTGAAAAAAGTAACTCTTTGTAGCTCTTCATGCATCAGCATTTAACAGAACAGGTTCTGTCATAATCTGTGGAATCATTTGATGGTGTAAAAGGAGTGCACTCTTTGGCGCTTTAGTGGGATCTTGGCCCACTGCTCAGTTCTTTCTAGCTGGCGCTGACATTTCCCTGTCAGGCTGTATTCCCACTTGAGTTATTTGGTCAGTTTTGACCCCGTAACTGCCCAGATAAGTGAAGTTTGAAGCGATTCTAACAGTGGTGCCTGTCATCTGCGTTTCATACTGAATCACAGCATTGTTTTAGTACCAAACCACGTTCCCTATACATATTTCTGCATGGCACAATGTTCTACAACACCATACAGGCTCTCTGCAGCCAGGAAATAGCTGTTTTTTAACGTAATTCATCGCAAATAAATTCTGAATGAAACGAATTTTGGGGGAAAAATTCGACTAATCAGCCGAATCGAATTTTTGAGAAATTCGTTCATCTTTAATCATTTTCTTTACACTTCTTTACATTTCACAAAAACTTGCTACTTAGGCTATGTTCACATGGCTTAAATTGGGATGTATTTCGGCCCGTATGTCGTGCCGTACTGCGCTCAATACGGGACGAGATACGTCACAGTCATTACGGTAATCCACAGTTCTCATAGAGTACTATGGATTACGCCTCCTCTTCCCGCTCCCACAATACGGCGCGGGGGGAGATAAGTGACATGTCAATTACTAGCGGCAAATACGTGCCGTTAGTATTGAATGTCTATGGGATCGGCGGGCTGTCCCCCCCCCTCCCACCCATCCCGCGGGAGTCAGCGCAAGCTCCCGAAGTCCCGGCGTAATTGCGGAGCGTAATTACGCCCCGCAATTATGACGTGTGAACATAGTCTTAGGGTGACATTTATTTCTGTATTTTTCACAAAAAAAACTGCCGTAGCCGTATTCTATATATGTGTGACAGTCGTACACAAAAACTCGGTCACCAAAACTCGGTGCAGTTTGTGCCAGGCACGACACATTTGAATGTGCCTAAGTTATGCGCCTAAAATATGCTAGCTATGCGCCTAGGATATGCTATGCAAGGCATACCACATGCCAGATTTATGACAGGTTCATACATTCAGGCGCACTATACACTTATTTAATGTGCCTTAGAACTGTTGTGGCGGCACCACTTTTCTGACATGTTGTCCTTAGTGTTGCTCTGTCACCTAAAATATCAAGAAGATACATTTAAAGGGGTTTTGCCACCATGTAAAGTCGACGTGGGATGCTTAGAAATCATAAGTTTGGCCCTTTCCTAATTGCATGTCATTAAAAAAAGTGTATGGTGCCACAGCTGCAGCCTTCGTTACCTTATCATTGTGTACAGCTGGTTGTCATTGGAGCCGACCTGTTCTAAACCTCCTGCCTTTTGGCCGCGCTTGCGTGGTTCATTTCTCTTCCTCTGAAGCCCCTTCGGGAACGAGCACGTCCTGACACATGGCCTGGCATGCGCAGTAGCTCCCCTCCCCGGCCAGGACAGTCTGTCAGCTCCTCACTTCCCCCCTCCTTCCTGCTCGCACAGAATCTTCACGGACTGTGCTTGGGGTATGTGCTGGCTGTTCTCCAGATTCTCCGATTCTTAGCCACGCTCCCTTATCCATGTTACGCTTTTCTATGTTCTAGTTCCTTGCTCCCTTCCCTTACTCTTTGTTTCTATGTTTCTCTACATTCTGGGTCTTTGTCCGTCCCCTGCCTCCTTGCTTTTAGTTGTCTAGCTCTCAGATGCCTCAGGCCAGAACGACGCACGACTCGGCAGCGCGATGACGTCACTACACGAAGTTTGCCGTCCCTGGAGCCATGTTTTTTTTAAACTACCCAAGCACGAGAAGCGCCCCGATCTCAAGACCCCAGCGGGTCATGCCGGCACGAGGCGGCAGCCGTGTGAGGCTAGGTACAGCCCGTCTGGCCAAAACACACCCCCCCCTTTAAGTTCTGTGGCTGTAACATTTAAGAAAGGGAAGTACTTTTGCAACCCACTGTAGTGTCATTTAGGTCATTTAAACTACCGAGAGGGAAAGGAAAAGCGGATGCCCCGAGTCTGAGGTTTTGGGAGGGTGAGGACGATGTACAAATAGCCACCTCAAAGGCAGGTATATGTCCGCCATAGGCAGGTATAGGGAGTTTAATGTCCCCCATACGCAGGTATAGGCAGGTTTATGTCCTCAATAGGCAGGTATATGTCCCCCATAGACAGGTACAGGCAGGTATATGTCCCCCACAGGCAGGTATAAGCAGGTATATGTCCCCCATAACCATGTCTATACCTGCAGAGTTTCTAAAAAAAATAAAAAATACAAATACTCACCTCTCTCCCCCGCTGCTCCAATGCGCTCCATCTTCTTACCGGCTCAGGGGGCGTTATGTCATCAGGCCGTGCAGGCAGCGTGATGACGCAGCACGCCGCCTGTGCCAGATACTCGGGAGAAGGTGCATTGTATATACATGCTGTGAATTTACTGGGAGCTAATATACTGGTACTTACCAGCGAAAACATAGAGAGGACGACCAAGTAAAGGCACAATTTTTCAGTTGGACTATGTTCCACTATGGGCAATTGACTTCTGTATGGCACTGGCAGCTACATCACGATAGGGCAGTGACATCTAGGTCATGGTATTCCCCAGGGTAACTTTTTTCACTATACCCCAACGGATAACACAGATATTGTGCATAATGCCTTGTTAATTACTCCAATGGCTCACTCACAGTGGTTGAATTGGCATTGCCTAGTAGCTTTTTACAGGGCTAAATAACATATAGGGTTTTAAAAAATGGTAATGCTGCGCGAGCCAGACATGACACTGCTCAGGGAAAGATACATGCAGTACTTCGAATTGCTACGTAGGAAATCAAGTTAAGTTTGTAATGGGGTGGAATAGTCTGTAGCTGTTTAGACAACTGGGTGTGGGTGTTCGGTTCGCCACATGCGACAAACCACCTTTAAACCAATTCTTGTATAAGTTACACATGAATATGAGCATAAGTGAAATTTATATATTTTAAATACTGTATGCAATTGCCTCATTAAGCTTGGAGTCTCTTGCTTCTGCCCCAGATGTGAATAAGCAATCACAAAAAGCACAGCTGTAACCTTACATGTTGTGTCTACAGTTGGGGTTCGTTTGTTTATTATGTGTGGCATAATTCTAGTATGTTTGTACAGTCTGTGATGATTAATATTATTTATGACTGCGTTAACAGGTGGCCTGTAGGCTAGTCCAGGGGGGTGTTTTTTGGGAAGCTGTATCACGTCAGATGTGTATTGTTTGTTTAAATAGTGTATTGCTGTGAAGTGTTGGCGGGGGAGATGCAGAAATTGTGTCCTTGAGTATTTTAATTACAAAGCACAGATCATTGCTAGTTAAAGGGATTTTTCATTCCTATCTGAATCCAGATAATTTATTGTATAAATGTGCAGCTTTCTAATATACTAGTACCTTGTAACATATTTAAGATTGTTGTTTGCTTTTAACAGATAGAAATATTAGAGTAGAATTATGAAGTGTCTAACTGTTAGGGTATGTTCACACGGAGTAAGGCTATGTTCACACGGCAATAATTGCGGGACGTATTTCGGCCGCAATTACGCCGTGTGCTCAGTAGCCGGGGGCGGCGAAGACAGCGGCGGGCGGCCGGTTGGCCCGCCAAAGGCCCCCGTAGGGACATATATTATTCACGCGCGTGTATTCAGCGCTAGTAATTGACATGTAGCTTCCTCCCCGTAGCTCGTATTGAGAACTTGGATTACCGTAACGACTGGGACGTATTCAAGCCCCATATTTAACCGCAGTAAATGGGGGGGACTTGAAATACGGGGCGAAATACATCCCATTTTAAGCCATGTGAACATAACCTAATTGCGGCGCGCATTTTGCTGCGTATTTGCGCTTTATTACGGCCAAAATGCCGCAATTACGGTAATTCACGCCTCAATACATACCCTAAGACAGTTTTAAATTGCACTAGACAGGCTTACAATGCACCACATTTATAATAGCTATCTACAATACATGAAAAAACAAAAACTTTGAGATTACTTAGTTAACATGTTTTGATCCAAAACTGGTTTAAGCCACCGCCGACTATCTAAGGGATCTCAAAGGGAGTTGGTCCTACTCCTATTTTACCTTCTCATTTGAGTCCAATTCAGACTTCTCATTTTGGGTCAACAGACCTCCCTTGATCAGATAGAAAAAAAACATCCATCCTTATAAGCATACTGCACTGAACTACGCAACCTGTGGATGGTCGGGCGGCGGTGCAAAAAAACAAATTGGAGCATCCCACTCTACCTATATGAGTTAAAGCAAATATATGCCAAATGCAATGTAGTAGTTCTGCACAAAAAAACCATTTCTGCAAAACACCAATGTGAACCCCCCGGTGCCACTGGCATCGGTCTGTGGTATATATACAACATTCCAATATATGTGGCACACTATCCAGCTAAAAGGGCTATCAAACAACATGGAATCCTCTTTAAAGAAGCATTTATGTTTATCTACAATGCATGAAAAACAAAAATATTCGTTTGCATTTGGCATAAATTGCTTTTAATCATTATAGGGAGGAGTGATTCCTCCATTTGGTTCTTTGCACCCCGCCACCTCCACAGGTTGCATTAGATCAGTGCAGTATGCTTTATAAAGATGTGTTTTTTCTTTTTGGATTATGGAGGTCTGTTGACCCAAATGAGAAGTCTGAATTGGACTCAATCCACATGTAGAACTGTTCAGTGTTTCAATACTTTTTTCACTACTTGCTAATCTCTAACAAGGAGCTGAATGGGAAAACTCACAACAAGTGTTTGATCCCTGCTGGAATCATTCTTATTAGTATGGTTATGAAGTGGATAACCCCTTTAAGTTTACTTCGAATAAGATTAACACATTCAAGTTTTTATGCCGTTTTTAAAGCCAAGGCAAAGTTCTTGCTATCACATCCATTCTTGGCTTCAGCTTTTAAAACTGCAAAAAAATCTGAATGTGAGAACACACCCTTAGGCTATATCTACACAGCACAGGGTTTTGCGTGGATTTTCAGTGGATTCAGTATTTTGAATCCGTGTAAAATCTGACGGTACACTGTGCTGCATAGACAGCAGTGAAAACTCCGTACTGTAATCTATACAGCATGGGTTTTTTACCGTCACTTTAAAAATCTGGCGGAATATGCAACTTGTTGTATATACTGTTGGACTCTGCAAATCAGCGCCAAAAACCACGGTTCTGCCATGGTCCAGCAATGACAAAATGCCGTCGGATTTCTGACAGCATTTTGTCATATGCTGTGTGGACTTAGCCTTAGAAGTGAAATCTACAGATATGAATATATTTTCATTTTACATTGCATTTGTTTGCTTTTGCCTTCTAGACCTGGCACAATTCTAAAATCTTTCAAGGAAAAATTCACAACTCCTGTACTTCTAGAACATTTCCTCTGTGCAACCTCCTTTAGTCACTTACTGACTCCATTTGCAAGTATAAAACATAATCATCTGCGGGTCCCAGAGCGGAGGCAGAGTACAGTTATCACAGCACTGAGTGGACGGGTAGAGAGACGTCTGTCACTGAGATAATATTTGCACATTAATAATGCACGGCCTCTATTCTACCGTCTGGACTAATTTGGATGTTATTTATCCTCGGTGTCTACGTGATTTCAGAGCAGACTCTCACATAATTCACCATCCAGCACTGAATTCACAATATTTTAATTCTTGTAAAATTGACTTGCAGCAAACTGACATCCAGCAATCTGCTCTGCATATCGGGCACCTTTGGAAATGAGAGGAATATGTCTTTAACTGATATCTAAATGGAGTACTTGACCTGAATCCGTGAATATCAATTTGTTTGAAACAAGTTCGTTTTTACTAAATATTTTTTAAACTGGACTATTTTCCTTAAGTGCTGATATCAAAGGCCCCGAACATTACAATAAATAATTTTTATATACCGTTATGAAGCGTGCCGCGACCCCCGCTAAGGGCCGCAGCTGTCCCCACACTGCTCCACGCTCCCCAGCTCCTTGCTTACCCAGCCGCGCTCCCGCTTCCTGTCCCCATTCTGTCGAGTACCAGCATGCGCAAGTCCGCTTCCTAGGGCATGCGCACGGCAGCTCTTCAAGATTTAAAGGGCCAGCGTGCCGGAAATTGGTTCTTTGTCAGGTGCTGACCCTATATCTTGTTGACTCCTCCAACGCTCTCTGCCAGAGTATTGGTGTTTCTTAGTGTGTTTCAGAGAGTGTTGGAGAGAGTTTTGTCTACCTGTGTACCAGTTGTCCCTGCTATCGCTTTCTGACCATGTTGCCTGCTGCCTGCCCTGACCTTACCGCCTGTCCCCGACTACTCTATTGTCTTACAATTCTGTACTCCGACCACCACCGCAAGCAAGTCACGGCAAGGGCAGCGACTTGGTAGTTTCCCACAGCATAAAGTCTATCCCGCTTTGCAGCGGGCTCTGGTGAAAACCGGGGGGTACTTAGACTCAGCTTCCTGGCGTGGTTTATACCATCCCTTGCGGTGGTCCAGAGAATTCACCTACATCCATGACATATACATATATTCTAATCACAAGCAAAATCACTCTCTACCCATTTACTAAACCATGTGATAGCACATGGGCTCGTGTTGCCTCTTGCTGGGTTCAGTCTATAGTCCAGCCATTGATCTGTAATTATGGCCTTGCGTTTGTGTTTTTGAGTAAACAATGTCCCATTTTTCTGTGATTTTTTTTCTGTAAATGGTTATGGACTCACAAGAAAAAAACGAGGAACCTTGATGAGGTTTGCGAGCTTGCGTATAGTGGCCAATGTATCAACTAATACCTCATATTGGATATTTTTCCAGTATGTCATTTTTTTGCCCTAAATACTGGGAGCTGAGGGTGTCAGTATTTTGTGTTGGACACATGAAATGTGCTGGGCAGCCCCCCCAAATTTCCAATAGTAAGGAGTCATAGGCTGTAAGCCAGCATGGTGCACCACATTTTCCCCATAAAGGCCCCCTTTTGTTTTGCCTTTTTTTAAAATTTTTAAAAATTTTTTAATTCCAGCAACCACCACCCTCATAAATAGAAGGCTGTGAGTGGTTTTCTTATCAGTATTTTTGCATTTGTGCAATGCCCCCATGTATTTTTTGCATGCTGATGTGAACTGGTACTTACCAAATTTGGGAAAGTTTTTTTACCCTTTCCCCTATTTCCCCTAGGGGGAAGGGGAAACGGGGGAAGTTTTGCTCTTTAAACTTATGTGCCCTGTTTTTATCTTTCCCCCAAGTAGCACAGGGGCTTGTGCCCCTACGGGTTTCCATTTTTATAGTTAAAACCTTTGGGACGGGTAAGTAGGCCCTTTGGGTGGTTGTTTTTTTTAAGTAAACCCATGTTTAACCCAGCCCAAACACAAATTTTACAATTTTAAATTTTGGGGAAACCCCAAACATTTTTTTTGGGGAAAGATAAATTTTAAAACTCACAAGCAGTATTATAGCGGGGAAAATTGGGTTTAAAATCAAAAATTGATTTAAAATCCATGTTTTTTAAAACCCTTTTATTATGGGACCTTTTTTAATGAAATCCCAGTATCCCAAATTCCATACAGGGACCCCCCTGACAGCTATGGGGCCCGGGTCTCCTTTGTGTAGAAGATTTTCTGTAAACTACAGGATTACATCAGCATCTATCAAATCCCTTTCAGACACCACTATCTTTTATCACCATGCTGTACCCCAAGATATTGGGCAACATGTATGATCCAGGCAAAAAAGGGTTTTTATAATAACAAATTTAAAGCCCCCGGGGTTTTTTTTTTTTTTTTTTTTTTAAGTGGATCATAGTTTTGGGGCGCTTTTTTAGGTTCACTACGACAACTCGGGAAAACCATTTTTTAAATTTGGGTCTGGCTTTTCCCCAGCAGAAAAACCCTTTTTTTTGGGCCGTTTTCCCCTTTCTTTAAATGTTTTAAAAACATATGGATGTGGTTGGGAAAAAAAAACCCCCCCTCCAAAAATGTCCCCCATTTTGGGCCGATTACAAATTTGCTGTGGGCGCCGTTGGGGGGGGGGGGGGGGGAAAAAAAAAATTGCGCCTATTTTTTGGGAGTGCTCATACATCTAGAGAACAAGGCTGCACCAGTTTTTGGGCTAAAAGGACACGAAACATGGCGCAACCCTTTTTAAAAAACAGAAACATGTCGGCCCAAATTTTCCCTTTGCCCTTTATTTTATCCCTTTCCCAAAAATTTTGGATGGCCCAAATAGGACACATGTTTTAATTGCCCTGCCCTATATATCTTTTTTTTCTTGTATACACTTCAGTGGTTTTTCATTTTCATATTAGCACAAAATCATCTGAGGGCCCCAAACTTTTAACAAATGATTAAATACTGTAAAAATTTAAACTGAAAAAAAATTATAAAGGGTTAGAGGCCAAAGGGATGCCTTTTTTTTTTTTTTTTTTTGGGGGGGGTATACAGTAAATATAGTAAAGGGAATATAGTAAGTTTATTAATGTAGGTTTACCTATCAAGCCAAAAAGAAGGACATTTAAAGGGATTTTCTCACAGTAATTAACTTTTAATATGCAGGGAAAGATAAATGAAGAACAAAGGGGACTTAATTTCCCCACTGATCCCTTTTTTCCTGCAAAAGGAGCTTGGTTTTTCTAAATTTTTTTGAAAATTCTAAACCTTTGGGGGCCCAGAGACTTTTGTACTATGGTTTTTTAAAACCTAAACATTTACCCCCTCACGTAACACTCAGCTAGGAATAAAAAGATAATAAACCAATCACTGCAATAGAACCACCTACAGCCGGGGGCAAGAATAGACCCTGAATTTTTTTTTTGTATCTCTTTAAACCCCGCAGGGGAAGACAAAACCCTTAAGGAATAAAAGTAAAAGGGAGAATTTGGGGCCCAAAAGTAGAGCTTTCCCCCACAAAAAGGACACTTGGGAAGGGTTTCTTATCTAAGGGAAACAGGGGGAAAAGTAAGGCCTCGTTCACACGGCTTATTTTGCCGCGGGGTTTTCCGACGGGTTACGATCTCAATCCGCGGCAAATCATCCAAAAACAATCACAAACCAAATTTTCTATTGATTTCAAAAGAAAATACGGCCCCGTCGTTCCCCAACGACGCATTTTTCCGTCCGGGTTTCCCCCGCGAAATTTAAAAGACGGCAAAACCGGGCGGAAAAAAAAAAGTGCATGTCAATTATTTCGGGCCGGATTTTAACCACCTACCCAAGAATGGGGGATGGTGAATCCTTTGGGGAAATTCCCGTTACAAAATAACCCTGCCCCAAATTTTGTGGCACTTATTTGCAACTGATTTTTTAACTGATTTCAGAACGTATTTTAAAGATCGGCCCAAAAAAATGTAAATACGTTCTGAAATAAGCCATGTGAACATTGCCTAATAATGCAGGTAAGTTTCTATAATAGCTGCTGAGTTGTAAATCTCCCCTGACTTACATCTTCTTTCTCTGCTGTGTCAGTGCTGTGTGCAGAATCTCCTGTGTATCCCTATGTCATGATGCTTTGCGTTGTTCTTCTTTGCCTCCTGCTTGTGATTGATAGGTTTCTTCCTCTCAGGTGAGAGCAGTATCAAGCTGCATTACTCAGGCATACACAGGAGACTCTGCAGTGGGAGTTAAAGAGCAGATATTAAGAGCTCTGTCCTTTGCTGCAATTAGACAGGACTCAATGTCAGAGGCATTATTGAAAATGTAAGATGCAGAGCTGTACCCAAAATTAGATGGACCGCATCAGATTGGAAGAAGAAGCCATTTATGGTATGTCAACTACAACAGGCATACACAAGATCCTTTACATTATTCTGTAAGAATAGCGTATCATATACTGCATTTTATACTGTAGCTAAGAATTGCTAGTGCTCATATAACAATAAAAATGACTTTTCTTCCATAGATGCAGATGATATTTTACAGACTAACTTTTTATTCTGACAGTTCACAAGCTTCACTTGTCTAAACATTTTCGAGCTCCACTGTATGCATCTTCTGTCTATGTGGACTGTGAAGAACATTACAGTTGTGGTCAGTATACTCTTACCATTACCATGTTTGCACTATTCCAACATTTTCAGTCTATTTGGCCTCCACTATTCTCTATGTACATAATTTGCGTCCTTAAGGATGTGACATGTCCTTGTGCATGATGCATCAACACGGCTGTGCATACATAAGGACCAGTGGAAACCCAAGAAAGAGAAAAAAAAGTCTAAAAAATAACATTTGTTCTGCACATCCAAATTATTTTTTAGAAAAATTAGCACAGGTGCACATTGGTTTGGCAGCAAAATGCAACCACAATACAATATCAGCAGCACTCTACTAGCACTAAAAAATAGTCAAAAGGAATTTTTGGGAAAAGCATTTCTGCTACTTTTAAATACATGAAAACTTGAGATTCTTATTGTACACCTACCAATAGCAAGGCGACCTCAATCCAGATGGGAACCTACTCTAGTATTACCTTTCTTGGTGTCTGTAAAGACCTCCACAATTCAGGGAGAGAAGATTCAAACTATAAACTGCTCTGATTTAAAAAGCCTGTGTGTATGGGCGGAGAGCAAAAACCAAACATGAGTTTTAAATATTTTTGGCTTATTTAAAACATTTTATCCTGGAAATATCTCTTTGATATTCTATTCAAGCATGTGCCAGTTTACAAAAATATCAAATCCACTTTGACATTAGGGACAGGCTACACCTAAATGGGAGGGTGCAGCTGTGTTGGTGGACAAAATGGTCAAGAAGTTTGAAGTATTTACACTAGGGACTGGGTTCAAGGCAACTACACATATAGCATGCAAGATAGTGAAGATTGTAAGCTGGGAATTAGTTATAAATCAGGGGGTGGAGAGGAGGGAGAGGTGTGACAGTAAATAAGGGTTAAAAGAATAAAATAAAAAAAAACTGTAAATTGCATGCTGACCAATGCCAGGAGTCTCAATAATAAAATTAATGAACTACAATTACAAATCTCTGAAGAAAAATAGTGGGGATAACTGAGACATTGCTGTGTGAGAGCTATGAGTTGGTGGGTAACTTACAGGGTTACAGTTTGTTTAGAAAAGATCCTAAAAATCCAAGAGGAGAGGTATAAGTCTTTATATAAAATCATGTCTGAAGCCAACACTGCGGGAAGATATTGATACAGGAAATGAACATGTGGAGTCATTATGGGTAAATATACATGGGGGTAATAACAATAATAAAATTCTATTAGGGTTCTGATTTAGGCCCCCAAATATAACAGAACCCATGGAAGATATACTCCTCAGGCAAATAGATGAGGCAGCTAATTATAATGGGGTTGTTGTTATTATGACCAACTTCAACTACCCAGGCATAAACTGGGAAACTGAAACATCTGGCTCTCATAAAGGAAACAGGTTTTCATCAATAACTAAAGACAGTTATCTTTCCCAACTGGTCTAGGAGCCGACTAGATGGAAGGCCCTTTTGGACTTAATATTGACCAGTAGATATGACAGTGTAACAAAGTTTCAGGTTGGGAGGCACTTATAAATAGTGACCACAATATAATAAATTTCCAGTTATCCTTCCACAGAGTTTTGAAGAGCCACAAAAACAATGAATTTCAGGAAGGCTAATCTTAATCTACTTAGAGAGTCCCTAAACCGCATTGACAGGGACAAGGTCTTCAAAAACAACAGAAGAGATAATAAATAAGAGATAATAGATAAAAAGAGATAATAGATTTTTAAAAACATCTTAAGCACCCACCCACTTATTGAAATAAAATTATTAGAAACAGGAAAAACCAATGTGGATCAACAGAAATGTAAAGGAGGCTTGCGGCTCACTGGAGTACTCTGCGGAGCGGAAGCCTTCGCTCTCTGCACCGCAGAAACCTGCAACTCTATTTGCATCCAGAGATCCCAAGCTAATAGCTTAGCGACTGGTAACCACTTTGGACCTTAATGGTCAGAGGATGGCGGTGGCGCTGGGGGCCTACAAACATGGCTAAGTTACGCATGTTCTGTCAAGAGGATTGACCCAAAATTCCTACAAACGACTGTGAAGCTTGTGGAAGGATATCCAAAATGTTTGACCCAAGTCATACAGTTTAAGAGCAATGCTATCACATACTAAAGAAGTGTATGTAAACTTTTGACTTTGCAGAAACTAATAAAAATGCCTTAAACAATTCTCTCTCTCTCATTATTCTGGGATTTGGCAAATATAAATAATTTTGGTAATCTTAATTGACCCAAACCAGTTAAGGTTTATTCTGATTTCATGTCAGATACTGAGAAAACCATGCATATGTGTCTTTTTATATAGTGTATGTAAACTTCTGGTTTCAACGGTATATTATTACACCAAACGGTTGGGTCCCATATAGACCGTTCTCATAAGCAATTTTTCCTAGAAAAGTACCGGTAATCTTCCACCTTGCCTATTTATAATACCTCACTTTGCAACCACCATAACAAACCCGAATATGTTGTTTGCAATGTGAGGTATAATAAACAGGTAAGAGGGTCCATATGGGATCAAATTTGGCATGAAGAATCCACGAGAATAATCAATTAACCAATTGTATTTTATTTTTTTTTTACATTTTGCACCTTATATGTAGTTAATAATGCTTGGGGTGTTTCAAATGTGATTGGAGCGTGCCATTGGTAGATCCTCATTGCACAGACCACTCAATCCTTGTGGATGAAATCCTATCATTTTGAGACATAAAGGTTCCTTCACACAAAATGAACATCCTTATGTTATCAGGCCTTATCAATGAACAGCTGTTTAATATCCAAGCAACCTTTCCGGGCACGTTCCACCTGTACTCGGTGGTTTAATATTTACGCTGTGATCCCATAACTGTGGATTAGTTCTGTAGGTGAGACAGGAACACTACTGGATTTTTGCACAATGCACAGTCACTAAATATTATAAAGGAATTGTTAACACTGAAACAAGAAGAATTTGTGCCAGTGTAGAGGATAGGGCAGACGATCTGTCTGGGAGGATGAGAGATGCCAGGGGGCCTTATTATATATTTATTGCCAAAGCTTTTACTACTGATGGGTTCATTCTGACTGCTGGATGTAGCCCTGATGTTTCATGCCTGTAATACTCTGCGGGCGATGTGTTTACATAAGCAGTCTAAGAAGGAGGATTCTCCTAATCTTCTCTGATAATGTTTACCTTGCAAAGGGCAGAAAATGCTACAGGGAGTACTAGGAAAATGTTGTATTTAGACATAAAGTCAGGACAAATTCCTCCCTTGCCTGAGGAATTTAGTATTGTCTGCTTAACTGTTCTGCATCTTAGTGACACACAGGCAGATGTACGGACACCAGGACCTCAGTAAATGGATCGCTAATATTAAGGAACATGAAAAGACTAACATTAGAATTAGATAGGTGAACAGAACACCTGTATAGATGGATTAAGTGGAGCAGTAGGAAGAGGTATGGGGATGTTATGTCACGTACAATAAAATCAGAGGAAATTACCTGTCTGCATTGGTAGACTCTCTGGCTGCTGTAATGTTTCTGACACATGTATAGAAATGCTACGTTGTATGTGTTACAGGATGCTGTGAATCAGGGCCGGGACAAGGCATTTTGGTGCCCTAGGCGAGTACAGCCAATGGCGCCCCACCCCCCTCGCTCCCAAAAAAATGCCCCTCCCCCCACACTAAGTCCTCTCGCCCCTGCGCCAGGTCCTGTCAATAATTTTCGGCGTATCCCACATAGCTCCCGTCCATCTCCTCAGCAGTCGCTGTACAATGAAAATCAGCCCTGATAAATTTGCTTTTTCAAAATCGCTCCACTCCATAAAACAGTGCAATACCTTGTAAATAAGTCACCAAATAATCCACCGAAACATGAAGCAAATCTACCAGACGAATGATTGTTACTAAAAACTCTCCTACAAAACCAAGACCCAAAACTATTAGTACTTAAGGCCCAAATAATCCTGCCAGACCCTGACCGAACGCGACCCCCACATGTGACTATCAGCTGTACACAGGCTCTGATTACATATACCACCGCCATACAGTGACCAGATAGTGATAGATACTAGTTGTATGTAGGCTCTGCAGAAATATAAGTGATTACACTGCAGTTACATTTAGTAACTCACCGGAGACGTCTTTTCTGTTCAGCGTCGTTCACCTTCCCTTTTCTTCTCCATCCGGTTCACACCTTCATGCTGATTGCTCCCGGCCAATACTCGTCCCTGCAGATTTGGACACAAATATCTCAGAATCCTCACATTTCCAGCAACTCCTTAATTATAGGTATATAAGTCCCCTCAGTTAGACAGGTATATAGATATGCCGTCTCAGTCAGGCAGGTATATAGATATTGTCCCCTTAGACAGGTAGGTATATAAATATAGAGGCACTCAGGCAGGTATATAGCTATAGGGGCTCAGGCAGGTATATAGCTAGGGGCTCAGGCAGGCGTATGGGGCCACAGGCAGGCGTATAGGGGCCACAGGCAGGCGTATGGGGTCACAGGCAGGCGTATGGGGTCACAGGCAGGCGTATGGGGTCACAGGCAGGCGTATAGGGGCCACAGGCAGGCGTATGAGGGCTCAGGCAGGCGTATGGGGCCACAGGCAAGTATATAGGGGCTACAGGCAGGCGTATAGGGGCCCCAGGCAGGCGTGTGGGGGCTCAGGCCGGCGTATGGGGGCTCAGGCAGGCGTATGGGGCCATAGGCAAGTATATAGGGGCTACAGGCAGGCGTATAAGGGCCACAGGCAGGCGTATGGGGGCTCAGGCAGGCGTATAAGGGCACTCTCAGGCAGGTAAAAATAATAACATTTATACTCACCTTACCTCTGTCCCGGCCGCGCGCTCGTCTTCTGTCCCGGCCGCGCGCTCCTCTTCAGTCCGACACTGGAGATGTGATGATGTCATCACGCCTCCAGCGCCGGGACGCTCCTCGAGCGCTCCTCGGGCGCACGGCCTATGACGCGCTGTGCGCCCGAGAAGAGGCAGCGTCGCGATGACATCACTTCATCGCGACGCTGCTGGCTGAGCCGCACGGGGCCGCGGCAGGTCCTCAGCGCTGTGAGGACCCGACGGCCCCGCTGTGTCGGCCCTGCGGTTTACCGGAGGATCCAGCGATCCGCCGGTGAGCGGGGCCGACACTGTCTGCAGGACAGGGAGAGCTCGCTCTCTGCTCCGCAGAAGCCCTCAGCTGCATGTGCGTCCTGCGGACGCACATACAGCTACAGAGACCGCCGGCGCTCCAGGCCCATGGCAGCGGCCTGAAGCCCTGCGAGGGTCGGGGCCCCTGACTGCGCCCATTAGGGACAGGCAGAGGTAGGCACCCTAGGGTCGCCTACCTCTGCCTACCCGTCGTCCCGGCCCTGCTGTGAATTCTCTGTACAGTAGAATATGTGAATTGTGACCGAAATGTTTACCCTGGAGTACTTTAATCTTTACAGGGGTTCCTTGCCATTCATAATGATGGCCTATCTTTAGGCTGCTTTCACACAGCGCAGTTTTGGTGCAGTTTTAACTGCGCTCCAGTTAAACTGCCTTTATTACTAGCAAGCTTTTTTCACTGATCTAAACTGTTTGGAAAATTAATAATCAATAAGCGTGTTTGTAATACACAAGACTTCACACACAGTCATTGATTGTTCACTTGAAAATTTAGACAACTGAAAGAAGCTTGCTGGTAATAAAGGCAGCTTAATTGGAGCACAGTTAAAATTGCATCAAATCTGTTCTGTGTGAAAGCACCGTTAGGATCTGATCGGTGCGGTCCGACTCTTGGTAACCCCAATGATTAGCAGCTATGTATTTCAGTCATATTCACTTAAATGAAAACTTCCATCAGAAAAAGCATTTTTGTTCAAACTTATATCCCTGGAAAATAATTTAAAAAAATAATAATTTGACAGTATTTTATTTTTGTTTCAGCAATCCTATGCAAATAAAATGATTAATAAAATATTGTCCTTTTCTATCTGTGATAGTAAAGAGATAAAAGTCCTTAATGGCCGGAAAGAATAATTGTACTTTACTCCAGCTGCTGCTTATCTCTGTGAAGTCTTATTACAGTAGTAGGTAATGACATTATGATTGCTCTATTGTTCTCTGGACAGGAATAGATAAGATTAGACTAGGACAATACATAAATGAATACTCTTTGGTAAATCTTTTACCTCACTGGGTAGGGGCGTTGCTAGGGTCCTAAAACATCCGGGGCCCGTGCCCTCTGTGTTACATTTTGCTCAGTAGGGTGGAGTTCACACAGTATTTTCATACCACATCGTGAGTTGCTGAATGTATTTTTACAGATAAAAAAGTACGCTAATGTCACTAATTTTCTGCAAATTTCAATACATCCTGTCCATCTTCTCAGCACCACATTGTAAAAGAAGTCCGCACTGACAAAATTGCCTTTTCAAAACCACTCATTTCTGTATAATAGTGTAATATCTCGAAATAATATGGCTAACAGATAATACACCCATAAATGGAGTAGATATACCACACATACTTCCGTCATACTGTTACTATAGCAATACCATAAATACCAAGACCATCAATTCCTAATGCTTAAATAATACTGCCAGACTATGACCACACGCGAGCACCACATCATGTCTACCATATGTACACGGGGTCTGCAGACATATAAGTGATTATAGTGTAGTTCATGTCCCTCCATATTAAGGTAGCCAGCTGTATATCATGCCCTTCCTCAAGTAGGCAGCTGTATATATAATGCCCCTCAGTTACATAGCTGTATACACTGCCCCTCAGGCACACAGCTGTATACACTGCCCCTCAGGCAGCTGTATATACACCCCCTCAGGAAGCTGTATACACTGCCCCTCAGGTAGCTGTATACACTGCCCCTCAGGAAGCTGTATATCACTGTCCCTCAGGAAGCTGTTAACACTGCCCCTCAGGTAGCTGTATATACACCCCCACAGGAAGCTGTATACACTGCCCTTCAGGAAGCTGTATACACTGCCCTCAGGTAGCTGTATATACTGCCCCTCAGGTAGCTGTATATACTGCCCCTCAGGTAATAATACACCCCCCTCAGGAAGCTGTATACACCTGCCCTCAGAAGCTGTATATACTGCCCCTCAGGTAGCTATATACACTGCCCTCAGGTAGAAATATTACCCCTGCCCCCCAGGTAGCTGTATAAAACTGCCCTCAGGTAGCTGTATACACTGCCCTCAGGAAGCTGTATTTTACTGCCCTCAGGTAGCTTATATACACTGCCCTCGGGAAGCTTTTATATAGCCCCTCAGGTAGCTGTATACACTGCCCCTCAGGTAGCTGTATATACTGCCCTCAGGTAGCTGTATATACTGCCCCTCAGGTAGCTGTATATACACACCCCAGGCAGCTGTATATATCTACAGTTATACTGATCAGCTCTATGGGTCATATATACACTGCTGACCCATGATTGAGCTGATCAGTATAACCATAGACTGTCAGCTCTGTGGGTCAGGGTGACCCACAGAGCTGACAGTTGCTCTGCAATTAAATTATATTACCCCCCTCCCAGACATGTCTATGAGAACTTTTCTCCAGCCTGTACACAGTTAATACCTTGAGTAGCTGCTCTGCTGGGCTCGGTGGGCACTCACTGACTGCAGGAGGAGGAGCCGACGCGTGGAGCTCGCTGCAGCCTGGCTCCTCCTCCATCTCCTCTTCTACAGGAAGCTGCCTGCAGCTCAGAAAGATAGGAGCTCGGCTCCGGACCCTGCACAGCAGCCTGCATGGAGCCCCGGTGGCAGAGAAACAGGAAATATAGTAGTCGCCGGCGCCGCACTGCTAGTTCTCATAGAGATCAACAATGCAGCGCCGCACTACTATAGTGAATGAGGGCCGGCCGGGGAAGGAAAAAGATTCGGGGCAGCAGACAATATATCCGGGGCATGAGCCCCGAGTAATACTGCCTAGCGACGCCCCTGTCACTGGGGGATTTTCAGCTTTCTTATCAAATTCTGCTGATAACACTAAAGCTATGTTCACACGGCTAAGTTTGGGACGTATTTCGGTCCGTAATTACGCGCCGAAGTGCGCAAATTACGGGCCGAAAACGTCCCATTCATTACGGTAAAATTTACGTTCTCATAGAGAACTATGGATTACGTCTCCTCTCCCCGCCCGGCGAAGCCGCCGGGCGGGAGATAATTGACATGTGAAATTACTAGGGGCAAATTTCGCGCCCCTAGTAATTTTACGTCAATGGGCCCGGGGAAGTGGGCCCGGCCCCCTGCTCAGTCCCCCGCCCCCCCGCCCGCCCCCGGTCACACGGCGTAATTGCGGGGCGTAATTACGCCCCGCAAATACACCGTGTGAACATAGCCTAAGGGTATGTTCACACGGCATATTGGGGCACGTACTGTCCGTGGACCAATACACCAGGTGTTTTGGAAGCAAGCGCTGATCAGCATGTAATTCCAAAGCACGGGGGAGGTTGGGCCCCGGCTGGCCCCATCCACATGCATTTGTCAGTGGCGCATAAGCGCCTTGAACAATTGACATGACACTTCTCTCCCTGGGCGTACAATACGATCGTATTGTACGCCCCGGGAGATGACGCGTAATTCATAGCTCTCAATGAGAGCTATTAGTTACCATAATTGCAGCGTGCATTTTGACGCGTATAAAAGGGAATACGCGACGAACTGCATGTGCAAATACTCAGCAAACTAAGCCGTCTGAACATACCCTTAACCCTCTCACTCCATGGACAGCCCAGAAGAGAACCATCAAGCAGATCTCACTGCCATGCTATCAGAGCTCACAGAGGGCAAGTCAGAGAGACAAACAAAGAAGTCATGTTCATAGAGGAACCTTAAAAAATTATTTAAACAAAATAGAAAATACCCAATTAAAAATAAAAAAAATAAAACTCCATATAGCAGTCACAAATTGCTTGTCAATATGTGAAAAAAAGTTTTTCATGGTAATTTGATTGAGATGCATTTCTAGACATAATTACTATCATTATGATGCTGTACATGGTAAAAAGTGATTGGAATACAGCACTTGCGGCCGTCCTCCCCATTCATTTCTATGGAAGCTTCCAAATATAGCCAAGTTTGTGTGCTCGGCTATATTCGGAAACTGCCATAGAAGTGAATGAAGAGGACGTCTGCAAATGCCGCCCTCCTCATTAACATCCATGGCCGGCTCACAACTAGCTGCGATCAGACAGTACTGGGGATTTTGACGCATGTCCTGTGTGATCAGATACCACAGAAAAGCTACTGTAGCAGCATGAATGTTGATTATGATAGAAAGGTGTCAGCACACACAAGACAGACTAAGCAAAGTAGCCATGCTAATCCCTCTCCTTTGTGGAAAGAGCCAACCATGGGCATGTGAGCACTAGAACTGGTCTATGCACAATGAATCATACTTTCTTTTACATTTTGTTAATGACCAAGGGCAGGAGCATCACTTAGCTATGGAAAAGATTGTTACGATTATTCTTAAAAGGGGTTTTTTCCACAGGTTTTTGGGTTTTCGTACCCGTCCGTGCAGGACCTGTGTGTTTGGAATGCCCCTGCTCGGTTGTTCTTCAAAAGGCGGAGGGGCCTCCCACGTTCGCCGGAGAAAAGTGCTGTCCCCTTTTTTCCCGGCTTCAATTACGCAGAGAAAACGGCAGGAAAGCAAGCTCTGTATGGGCTAATTACTGTAATTAAGGGGCCCTTTTTTTGGGGAGTGCAGTGCTTTAGCCCAAAATAGTCTTATAAAATGCTGTGTGAACATAGCCTAATAAGAAGACAAACAACCAAGGCATTGTGATGCTCCGGGCAATGTTCTACTGGAAAATCTTACATCTGTTGTTAATGGGATGTTACTTAAAAAATGTCCCTTTCCCAAAAAAATTTCTCCGCCCAAATACCCCATTTTTGTCCCCGTGGTATTCTCTTATGACAGTGGCCTCTTTCACCAGGATATTGCAACCTGCCACACTGCAAAACATGTCCTGAGTGGGTGAGGAAAATCAAGTGTCAAGGATTTGACTTCACCCCCCTGTTTCCCAATTTTAAAGCCCCTGACATCTGTGGGATGTCTTGAAAAAACATGTCTGATGCATGGAGGCTTCACCTCACAACTTACTGTACAGGACTTAAAGGGCTTGTCCCTTTCCAAGGATTGCTTTAAAGTTAAGATCGAAAAAAGTCCCCCAGTAATTTTGTCCCCTTAACAGTGTCCCACCTATTCCCAGATATCCCCTCTTGTATGGGCTGCATCAGCTCCTCAGGTCATATAGCTACAGACCTGTTCAATCTCTCCTGATAGGCTTCCAGCACTGGTTGCTATAGCTACAGACCTGGCTTCTACTGCAGCCTAGTAGAAGCCAGTAAACACGTCCCTGAATTCAAAGTGAAACCAAGAAAACAGGTGAATCAATGTAGTGAGACAACCCCTTTAATGGAGCTGCTGCAAACATTATGGTGCCAGGTTGCATAGGAAATCTTCTAAGGTCTTGTGGAATCTATACCTTGCAGTGACTGCAAATAAAAGAAATAGCAGAATTTTTCTCACAAATGTAGACATACCTACTTTCTGTAACAAGACATAATTTTTCTTCTTTTATTGAGATAGCAGGAGATCGGAATATAGAGGCTGGCTACCCGCACATTACTTTCTTCTGGGATCTATAATGCTATTAAAATGGCAGTGAATACGTTTAACCAGTTATTGACCAGGTCGTTTACCCCCTTCCTTAGTACACACCGGTCTTAATGCTATTATGCCTTCTACACAAATTTTTTTTTTGCCTGTTTCCCGTGATATAATAGGCTTTACTTTTATGTCATTTTATGTTATTTTTGCTTGTTTTGTGGTTGGGCTGTTAGGGCTTGTTCACACGACGTTTTGGATCCGTTTTACGGATCCGTTTTTGACAGTTGAAAAGCGCATCCGGAAAGCGGATGCGAAAAACGCAGCAGTTGATACTTTATTCGGATCCATTTTGAATGCTTTTTCACTTGCGTTTTACGCATCCGTTTTCCGGATACGTTTTCAGCGATCCCCCTAGCACAGCTCCATTCATCTCCAGCGATCCCCCCAGCACAGCTCCATTCATCTCCAGCGATCCCCCCAGCACATCTCCATTAATCTCCAGCGATCCCCCTAGCACATCTCCATTCATCTCCAGCGATCCCCCCAGCACAGCTCCATTCATCTCCAGCGATCCCCCCAGCACAGCTCCATTCATCTCCAGCGATCCCCCCAGCACAGCTCCATTCATCTCCAGCGATCCCCCCAGCACAGCTCCATTCATCTCCAGCGATCCCCCCAGCACAGCTCCATTCATCTCCAGCGATCCCCCCAGCACAGCTCCATTCATCTCCAGCGATCCCCCCCGCACAGCTCCATTCATCTCCAGCTATCCCCCCAGCACATCTCCATTCATCTACAGCGATCCCCCCAGCACAGCTCCATTCATCTCCAGCGATCCCCCCAGCACAGCTCCATTCATCTCCAGCGATCCCCCAGCACAGCTCCATGCACTACATCTCCAGCACAGCTCCAGCGATCCCCCCAGCAGCTCCATTCACTTCATCTCCAGCACAGCTCCAGCGATCCCCCCAGCTCCCTTCACTTCATCTCCAGCACAGCTCCAGCGATCCCCCCTGCAACTCCATTAACTTCATCTCCAGCACAGCTCCAGCGATTCCCGTGCAGCTCCATTCACTTCATCTCCAGCACAGCTCCAGCGATCTCCCCTGCAGCTCCACGCACTTCATCTCCAGCACAGCTCCAGCGATCCCCCTGTATCCACAGCCGCCGCACACCTCTCCAGCGATCCCGGTCCAGCCTTCCACTGCGCTTTTCGCATCCGCTTTCAGGATGCAAAGCGCAGCTGATACGGACCTGGAGAGTGGAGCGCTTATGGACAGGTGCCAAAAGCGCACTCCATTATCTCCTATGGGCTTTCACTTGCGTAGAACGCAAGAAGAATTGACATGTCAATTCTTAAAGCGGATGCGAAAAGTGCAGGAGAGCCCTCAAAAGCGCATCGCCGATCTCCCATGGGAATAGCGATGCGCTTTTGCCATTGAACTTAATGTTAATCACACTGACAATTGTTAGATCCGTTTTTGTAAAACGTCGTGTGAACAAGCCCTTAATGTTTATTTCAATAATATTTTATTAATGTGTTTGTTTTTTTTATTATTATTTTGTTTTACATATTGTGCCCCCTAAGGCTATGTTCACACGGGTCAAATTGGGGTGCATTTCGGCGCGTATTTCTTGGCGTGCTGTGCTCAAATACGTGCAAAATATGCCCCAGTCATTACAGTAATCCACAGTTCTCATAGAGATCTATGGATTACGCCTCTTCCCCCCGCTTGCATAAAACGACGCGCGGGGAGATAAGGGACATTTCAATTATTCATGGCGCTTACATGCCGCGAGTAATGACAGTCTATGGGAGCTCCCACAGTCCCGGCGTAATTGCGGGGCGTACTGTAAGCCATGCAATTAGCCATGTGAAAGGTCAGAAAAAAAGACTGATTTCCTTTGTAACTGGGGCTGATATATTAGCTCCAGTTACAGGGGAAATATATCCAAAGCACTGGACGTCCTAGTGGGAAGTGACTTCCTGCAAATGGACGTATAGGTACATCCTGGACCTTGTGCAGTTTCTTAAGTGGGGCCCGTATGATTGCAGCATAGGACCAGCTGTATATTACTCCGGCCATGGGCGATTAACCCCTTATCGATCACTGGTTCTGATGGCTTCCCTGACTGCCTGGAAGCCTAACAAAGTCTTCTGGCCTCCCTGTGACTTTTGGGCATGGCTGGGAATAGTGATTGACAGTTGTGTACTGCTCTCCATTGTATCAATGATCTGAAGATCACTGTCTCCCATTTTGAATAAAAGTTTTTATTGTGTAAAAACAGTAAAACATAAAAAATGGTATTGTGATGGTAATTAATCTGCAGAGTAAAGATAGCATGTAATTTTTACCGCATAGTGACCGCTGTAAAAAATAAAAATAATAAACACTACCAGGATTGCTGTATTTTGTTCTAAACAATTTACCAAAACCTTGATAAAAATTGATCAAAGCATCATATAAACCCCATAACAGTACAAATAAAAACATCAACTCCTCCTGAAAAAAACAAGCCCTTAATCAGCTCCATATACAGAAAAATGAAAAATTTATGGTTATGGCGACATAAAAATGCTTTTTTAAATATGCATTTCTATTGTGTAACAGTAATTAAACATAAAAAACTATATACACTTGATATCCATGTAGCAACCCGCATAATAACATTATCCTGTCATTTAAACCGAACGTCGAATGCTGTAATATTGATGCCAAATTACAATGGTGGAAACGTGTTTTTCCTCCCATTTTCATGGCCCAATATTGAAAAAAACTATGGACCACCTGTGTGCCCAAAATGCACAATACACCCCTTGATGAGAACCATGAGAGGTGTTGAATCCAAGATGGGGCCACTTCTGGAAGGTTTCACCTGTTCTGGTACTTTAGGGGCTTTGCTAAAATGCAACATGTCACCCACCAAAATCAGCGTTCCAAAAGCCAAATAGTGCTCCCTCTCTTGTATGCCCTGCCATGCGCCCAGACAGCAGTTTACAAAGACATATAGAGTATTGCCGAACTTGGGAGAAATTGCCCAATAAATTTTACGGTGCTTTTTTTCCAGGATTCATTGTAAACATGAAACATTTTTAGCTAAAATTGCAAATTGTTGGAAAAAAAATAAGATTTTTCATTTTTACAGCCTAATGCTTAAAAACAATTGTGTAGGACTTGTGGTGTCCATATACTTACTACACCACTTGATATATTACTTAAGGGGTATCGTTTCCAATATGGGGTCTTTTTAGGAGCAAACCTGTAATGGCACCTAAAGAAGGTCCAGTAGGTGCTCCTTCTAGTCTGAGGCACATTGAGAAAAATAGTATACTAGGACCACATATAGGATACCTATAAAAACGTTAGAATTGGGGAAATCAATGTTGAGTTGCATTTCCCTGTTATCATTTACTATGTTCCAGTGAATAATGGATACAAATTTTAAATCTGCAAAAAAGTGAAATTTTGAAATTTCACCTCAACTTTGCTTTAATTTCTGTCAAATACCTAATGGGTTACAAAAAGTTCCTAAATGCTGTTTTGGATTTGACTTTAAGGGGTGCAGTGTTTTATATGTAGCAATTTATTGGGGTATCTAACATGCAGTCCACTCAAAACCATGTCAGAACAGGATTGGTCCCTAAAAAAATTCATGTTGGAAATTTTCTTGAAAATGTGTAAAATTACTACTAAATTTCGAAGCCCCTTAATGTCGTAAAAATAAAATAAAAAGACATTTAAAAAATTATGCCAGCCTACAGTAGACATATGGTAGATACTAGATATGAACTTTTTTTGTATGGAATAACTATCTATCTTACAAGCAGAAATTTTTGAACTTTGAAAAGGACAAATTTTTCAAAATTTTCAGGATATTTTTCACACATTGTATGAACCAACATTTCTTACTAACCTAAAGCACAATGTGTCACGAGAAAGCAATCTCTGAATAACATGAATAGGTAAAAGAGTCAAATAGTTATTCTCACATAAAGTGACACAGATCTAACCCCTTATGGACCCAGCCAGTTTTGGTCTTCCTGACACAGCCCTATTTTTGAAATCTGGCATATGTCACTTTATGTGAGAATAACTTTTTGACATTTTTACCTATCCATGTGCTTCAGAGATTGTTTTCTCATGACACATTGTGCTTTAAGTTAGTAAGAAACTTTTATCCATACAATCCTTGTTTGTTTGTGAAAAATATCAAAATTTCATGAAAATTTGGAAAAATTTGTGATTTTGAAAGTTCCAAAATTTCTGCATGCAAGACAGATAATTATTCACCACAAAATAGTTTCTAACTAGCATCTACCATTTGTCCACTATAGGTTGGCATCATTTTTTAAATGTCTTTTTTTTACGACATTAGAGGGCTTAGAAACTTAGTAGTAATTTCTCACATTTTCAAGAAAATTTGCAATATACATTTTTTAGGGACCACTCCAGTTCTGATGTGGCTTTGAGGGGCCTGTATTTTAGATACCCCCATAAATGATGCCATCTAAGAAACTAGACCCCTTAACATATTTACAACACTGTTTAGGAAGTTTGATAACCCTTTAGGTGTTTCACAGAAATTAAAGCAAAGTGGAGGTGAAATTCCAAAATTTCACTATTTTTGCAGATTTTCAATATTTATCCATTATTCACTGAAATACGGTAAATGTGACTAGGTTAATGCAATGTAATATCAATTCCCCCAGGTCTGCCGTTTTTAGAGATATCCCATATGTGGCCCTAGTGCATTATTTGGCTCAACCATAAGCCCCAGAATAGGAGGAGCACCTACTGGACTCTGGGGTCTCATTTTCAATACGATTTTATTTAGGCGCCATTTCAGGTTTGAGGACACCCTAAGGTGCTAAAACTTAATAAACACCCCTAAAAGACCCCATATTGGAAACTACACCCCTTAAGGAATATATCCAGGGGTGCAGTGAGTATATAGGCCCCACAGGTGATTCACAATTTTTTTTAGCATTAGGCTGTGAAAATGAAAAAAAAATTTCCAATAATCTGCAATTTTAGCTTAAAATGTTTCATATTTACAAGGAATCCTTGAAAAAAAAAACCTAAAACTTTGTCAAGCAATTTCTTACAAGTTCGGCAATACCCTACATGTGGGTGTAAACTGCTGTTTGGGCGCATGGCAGGGTGTACATGGCAGGGAGCGCTATTTGTCTTTTGGAGCACAGATATTGGTGGGGCCATGTCGCAATTGCAAAGCCCCCAAAGTAGCAGAACAGGTGAAACCTTCCAGAAGTTGCCCCATTTTGGATTCAACACCCCTCAAGGATCTCATCTAAGCTTGTATTGTACATTTTAGGCTCACAGGTGTACCATCGGTTTTTTTTAGCATTGGGCCATGAAAATGGGGTAAAAACGCAGTTCGGTCATTGTTTTTTGAGTTTCAATTTTACAGCATTCGCCGTGCAGTGTAAATGACAGGATAACTTTACTATGGGAGTTGGTACAATTACAATGATATAGATTTTATATAGTTTTTTCTGTTTTATTACTTTTACACAATAGAAATATGTCTATAAAGAATTGCGTTTTTATGTTGTCCTATTCTGACAGCCATAACTTTTTTATTTAGCTGTGTGCAGAGCTGTGTATGGGTTTGTTTTTTGCGGGATGAGTTGAAGTTTTTACAGGTACCATTATGGGGTGCATATGACGCTGTGTTCACTTTTTATTAAGGTTTTTGCGAGATGTTTTGAACTAAATACAGCAATCTTGAGTTTTTTATTTTTTATAGCGGTTACTGTACGCTATATATGACATGCTAACTTTACTCAGCAGGTCAATACGATTACAACGATACCCAATTTGTATATTTTTTTATGTTTTACTGCTTTTATACAATAAAAACACTTTTATTCAAAAAGGAAAACACGTTTTTTGCATCGCCATTGTCTGAGAATCATAACTTTTTTATTTTTCTGTGTACGGAGTTGTGTAGGGGCTTGTTTTTTGTGGGATGAGTTGACATTTTTATTAGTATCATTTTTGGGGGGACAAGGCTTTTTGATCGCTTTTATATCTGTTTTTTTGGAAGGCAGGGTGAAGAAAATACTGCAATCCTAGTAGTGTTTTTTATTTTTAACAGTACTCACCGTGCAATATCCATGATAAGTAAGTTTTACTCTTTGGGTCGATACGATTACGGCGATATCCTGTTTATATAGTTTTGTTATGTTGAAACACTTAAAAAAAAAAAAAGTGTTTTTAGTGTGTAAAAGAATATTTATGCATCGCTATTATCTGAGAGCCATAACTTTTTTATTTTTCCGTATACAGAGCTGTGTAAGGACATTTTTTTGTGGGATGAACAGACGTTTTAATTGTTACAACTTTGGCATTTATAAGAGTTTTTGATCGCTTTTTATTCCATTTTATGTGCTGTGGGATGAACAAAAATCATAATTCTGTTATTGTTTTTTTTTTTTTCACGAAGTTCACCGTGCGGGTTAATTAACATGACAGATTTATAGGGCTAAATATGGGTACCTTATTTATTTTTTATCTTTTTGGGGGCGATTGGTGTTTGTAAAGGGGAAAAGGGCGGTGTACGTGTTTTTATTTTACTTTTTGTGTTTTACTTTTTTTCCACTTTTAACTTTTTTTTTACACTTTTTTTTACTTTTTCTTCTAACAGCAATCATCAGATTGCTGTTAGAAGGCAGTCCAGTACACAGTATTACTACTGTGTACTGGTCGCCATGACAACTGTCAGTCACGATGCCCTCAATGCCTTGTGGGCATCGTGACGTCACAGATGACCTCGGGAAGTGACTTTCCCTTCCCAAGGGCATCTGACTGTAGATCTCTGCCGCACTGTGGTGCGGTAGCTGCCGGGAGCAGGCTGGAGGAGCTCCCTCCTCCTGCCTGCGGCTTCATTACCGGAACCATGACAGGTTGCGGTAATGAAGCGATAATCACCCACAGCCGGAGCTCACTCCGGCCGGGGGTGATACGGCATGCGGCCAGCGGAAATATACCGCCGGTCCCATGTCGCGATCTTGCGCGGCTTGCCCGCAAGCCCACTCGATCGCCAGGACGTATGCATACGTCCAGGTGCGTTAACCCCCAAACCACTTGGACATATGCATACGTCCAAGGTCGTTAAGGGGTTAAAAAATGGGGCTCTGTCAGGGAAGTCAAAACTGGCTGCGGCGGTAAGGGGTTAAAACCCAACAACTCAAGCCGTTTCCAAGCCCTGGCAACCACGTGACTACTGGCGCCGGTAAGCAGGAAGCCTGTCTGTGTATATAATGCTCATTGAGTTCATAAAAGAAATCAACTGAAGAGACAACCAGTCAGTATAACAGACATAATGCTTAGCTAAACTTTCAGCACAATTCTATTCTTGCAGGAGAGCACTCAGCAGTATCAAAACAATGACCAGGTTAAAGACTCCAATCTAGTTTGCATGTTTCTAGAAAGCTCCAACTTTCTCCAGCATGGGTATGGTTTTTATTTCCACATCCCCCTCCCTACTCTACAACTCTAGCCAATACAACCATTCCTTAAGTCTGGTATGTGCTGAACTTATCTGTACATGCTAACTAGTGGTAAACGGAACTTGGTATGCAATGCAATAGTTTTATTGCCATTTCTACAATAGTAGATACATACAACAGTATGTATTGAGAGAATAAATTACAAAACGGAAGGAGTCACATTGAATACATAGGTATCGATCATAGATATGCATAGCAATTTTGTGATGTTGAAAGATAAAATAATCTCTTAAAATACCCTTAAAATTCAAACCCCAACATAGATTTAGGGTAAAATTAGAAATAGAGATAAATATAAAGTTTGGGACGTCCCAGAGTAAATTTTTTCACAAGTTCAGTCAAACCAGTGACAAAATAAACTATTCTAGAAAAGTTATTTATAGTTGTATCCTGAGAAATCACCACCTTTCACATGATTAGTAAACTGCTGCTATGAGCATTCAGATCATCCAGTTTTACCGCACACTGCAATAATTTTGCGGTTTTAAAAGGCTTCTCTTGTGCTTAGTAATTTGCAGTAAAAAACAATGTGAGTTTTTTGCAAATAGATCAGGCCACTGGTCAAAGAACACAGCACAACCGCATTGTCTGAATTCACCTTAAACAATTTTGTGTGCACAGAGCTGCATGGTGGTATATGAACAGTACCACAGGTACAGGTACAGGTTCAGCCTTCTATTTGTAGCCATATGGAGGGCTGAATTGATCAAAAATGGAGGCCCAAAATTTTAGCCTGCAAAATGTCACCATGTAGTGCCCAAATAATATTCAATATTCAGATATTTTTTTTAAAAAAAACTCACCACATGCTATATATCTCCATCATAATATTACACTTCCATCCTCAAATAATAACTGATGTATTTGAGTATCGGAGAAGCCACTGGAGTGTTTTTTGAGATTTATTTAACTTTAAGGATTAACTTGGAGTATTTAAATTAGTGAACTCAGGGCTTAGCCGACAGTTTTTTGTGTCTTTCAGTCTTTCTTGGGATACAAACGTACATCTGGCGCGATCATGATCTCTCTCTCATTTTCGGAGCTGGTATCTCCCAGTGTATACCTTGGGTGTCCAATCTGTGTAAGCCGAGCTAGGCTTCCTGAATACAGCGAAGTCACGGACGAAGAAAACGACTACAACACCAGCTCATCAACAGTGTAGTTTACTTAACTTTTCAGGAAAGTATGGTGAACAAATTCCTCAAACACACCAGTACAAATTAGTGACCGAGACCCCTGTGCTGCACAGCACATCGCCGAGAGTGTGTCCTCAGGCTGTACGATAAGTGTAGCTACCCACGGGGTTCAGAAAGGCCGAAACCCTCTACTTTTTAATACCATAAAAAACAGGAACGATTGTGTGTGGTGCTGCACAGCAGCTTACAACTAAACCAACTCAACCCGCTATCCCCAGATATATACATATAATACAGATTCTCTCAAATGCGGACCGGTCGCATAAATGACAGTGCTTTAGCAAGCCCTCTACAATGTCCCAAATCAGAAGGCGTACTTGGATTAACACTCATGGCCCGAAACCAAACCTGCCCTAACTAGCTAACTACAGGCCTGCAAAACAGTCCTGGGTTCGTTGGCGTGCACACTTTTTTTCTGGGTGTATCTTGGTTTTGCAGACAGTCGCTGCTCAGAGTTGCTGATCCCTGCCGATAGAGTCGATCATCCAAAATGGTGGATGCTTCTCTCTGTCTCCTGCAGAACGTCCCTTCTGTCACGGGACTTTCCTCACCAACAGCATCAATCTAGACAGCCAGATTCCTCTCTCTCACTCTGGGGCAGCTCACAGTTCAGGAATAAGAATCAGGAAAGCTGAGTGTGATCCTCGCCCAGCGTCTGTCCTCTCCTGATCTCTCTGTGTCTACTCCTGTTGCCACACAAAATAGCTGTTGTCTCTTGTGTCAGTTATCACTGACAGTTATGTCTCATTTGCATACACCAGAAACCGGAAACAGTGGCATCTTGTGGCTAAACAGCAAAATGCAACAGAATACTTTACAATTATAAATCACACATATGATTTTATTGAGTAAACACAATTTGGCTGGACCACTATCCCACATCTGAATCAGATTCGTTAGGTATCTTATTTACTGGAAGGGGCACTAAGCTTTCTCTGTGCCAACCTGCTTTCCAACAGTCTCCCCCAAATAATTAAACCTTCTCAATTTCCCAGGTTTCGCTCTTTTGTCCTAGTGCTTTGTTGCCACATACCATCTGGGATGGAAAATTTCCAGCTCCAGGGCTACCACCCCATACACTACTCTATAGTGATTGGCGGATTTTGTTTGCTCCTAGAGTGCCATTCCTTGGGAGTCCTCAAAGAAACAGGAGTCCTGAACAATTTCTTAGTCTGAGAATGAGACAGGTCACAGACACTTCTGGGAGAAAGAAATGGATTCCTTGAGGGGAAATCTCACCCTTAGAGCTCTCTGTTATCCAGTTCTTTTATCCAGATATCCAGCTATTTTACCCGTCTTCTCTTGCTTGAAATAATCTGAGTCACGGCACCAAAATGATGGGGTTCAATTTGTTTTAAACTCTCATTCTAAACATGATCGAGAATAATGTCACAGTGATCACTGGTGTTCAATTCAATCAGAGCAGAACCACTTTATTTAATTAATCCAGTGCTTTTATAGGGTTTAGGTGTGTCTCTTAATATGGGAGGCTACAGCTTCAACCAATCACAAATGCAACTATGCCTAAACTGTATGGTCTATACATATAAAAACCAATCAGATCCTTTAATCTATAGATCACGTCATTACTTATTAGAATATGATGACAGCTTTGTAGGATATAATGATTAATCTCAAATGACATTTAATACAGATCTCATGATTGTATAAACCCAGATACTGGACAGTCTGACCCATTATCTTTGGGTTAAGCAAATGGTCCGACACAAGAATCAACATGTTTGGGCGCGTTCTGATCAAAGATCATATCTGGTCAGCATTTAAACAAAAGACAGCTCAGCAAAGAACAGATCTTTCGAGGATTTAAAGTGATGCATTAAATTATCATTTTATATTAAGTTTAATTCATATTTGCATTCATTCTGCTTCACTATCCCCTAAAAACAGTATTAGCTGTATGTAGTCTCCGTGAAATATGGCATCTTAGAAGCCTTGCATCTAGGGGAGAACACCTTTGTAATATATGATATGTTCTTGTCACAATTTAATTTTCTCACAGAATCTGTTAGAAAAAGCAAACTTCTATTTTTAGGATCTGAGTGACACGAATTCAGTATACAGCTGGATACAATACACGGCAGAATACACTACGGTAATTAGTGGGTGAAAGCAGATATATAATACTGAAGGCAGTCTATCTTCAGAGTTATTATTAATGAATGTAACTCGCAGATTAGTATGATTTGTCACTAGAAAAAAATCCCAGTAACACAATCATTTATTTTGCAGAGCCGAGCATTACATACTTATTTATTATAGCAAAGTGCTAACACGCAGCTGAATGATTATTTGATCATTTCAACCTTTTCAATATGTAAAGTACATATATAAATATTCAAGAACATGCTTAACTGGACTCATTTGGTAACTAAATTGTTGCTAATCTGATGACATCATTTTTTATTAGGATTTCTCATTAACCCTTCATGTCTTGGTCTCCATCTCATCATCTTACAATATTTGGAACATCTGCCTCTGATTAAGAAGCGTCCAGCGGCAGGATAATGATCACAGCGTTTAATTACTGCTTAAAAAAACCCCGTCATTTGCTCTTGTTTTAATTAGTAACGCTGGTTTGTGCGCGAGTAACGCGGCCCCGATAAATGTGCTGCAAATTGATTTGGTGCGCACGGTGAATGCTAATTAGTCCTTGTACCCTGCGGATGCGGCAATTATTAAATACAGACACAACAAGCTCACAGTTTAATGAGCTCACAATTTAATGAGCTCACAGCGTAACTAGCTCACTTTCTTATAGGCTGATTGCACTAAGGGTTCATAGGATTACAAGACGACAAACTTTGAATTAAAGAAGGATGTCGTAAAGCCCAGAGTGATTTGCTCTATCAGTACTGGGACATTATTAGGAATAAGGTTATATAAACTATGGAATGATTTGTAAAAATAAAAATATATAAGAAAAGAATAAATAGCATGTATGTTTGATTTCTAATTTGATACTATGCCTTTAGTCCGGATTGGACTGGCCCCTCAGAAGATCATCCAGTGGGCTCAGGATGTGACATGATAGCCCCTAATGCTCAAGACAATCCTATTTGAAGATGATATTGGAACCGAACACTGAGCTCCAGCACCACCTATTGGAAGTAGCAATTCTTAAAATCACATCCGGTCCACCATAGATCCTTGAAAAATAACTAGGAGTTTAAAGCCAAGTCAGTTGCACATCTATCTGCAGAAAGCTATCTTGGGATGTTTGCCCCACTTCAGTGCAGGTTGAGATGCTTTAGACTTAGCTCAAAAGGGGTAATATTGAAAGTGCATGAAGACACAGAAGCTTGGAATAGTTAACTAAAATTGAAATATATTGCAATAAGATCAAGGGAAAAGAGCTTATCCAAAAGTTGGATCCACCAGGGAGTTTTAAGGCTCATCCCCATGGCAAAGGACAAAAAACAGTCGGTTTTAGTGCCGTCTCCACGGCCGCCGGGGAACGGCTTTTCTCCGCGATGAGCGGAGAAAAGCCCTCCCCCTTCCCATTGATATGTTCATATTCTGTCCGAAAACCGGAAGAATGAACCCGTGCAGAGGGGACTGCTGCACAGGTTTTCCATAGCGGCCCGGAGTGTTAGCTTGCGGCCGGCAAAACTGCAAACCGTCTGGAAAACCGTACGCAAACCAGTGCCGTGGAGACATGCCCTTAATCTAAGCCAATCACCCACATGCAGACAGCTGTTTCGGGATTTTTACATTTCTCCAGTGCCGGCTGTCTGAGTAATACGCTTTAGGGGATGTTCACACAACGTTTTTTAGATGCGTGTTTGGATCCATTTTTCAGACCTAAAATGGACCCAAACAAGCATCTAGCAATGTGCAGTGTGATTTAGATTGCTTTCAATGCAAAACAGGCATTGGCGTTCAGACGAGTGATTGCTGATGAGTGTTTATTTGAATCTTTCAGATGACATTTAAATTCTAGATATGTTTTATGCAGCAGACATGTTATTTAAAACTATATGGTGCATTTATTCTGCAACAAAAATGCATCCAAACACGCACCACTCTTTGGGTGCGTGTTGAATGCGCTTTACGCAGCGCTTTTGAAAACATATTTTGGATGAAAAAACGTATTCAAAAACGCCATGTGAACATACTCTTAGATGTAATGAGTTACGGCCACATGTAGGGAGTATGGAGCTCCATAGGTGGTGAGTGCTAGGTGTTAGATACAGCTTATACCTGCCTCTAACAGCAGGTATTGGTGCCAGTTCTGATCACTGCTGTTTAATTCTTTAGACACAGTGGCAACTGCGGCCACAGTGTCTTAATAAATGAGGAACGATGCTGCATACCGTTCCTCTCCCCGACTGACCACCCTTAGACAAGATTGCGGGGTGCCAAGCAGTTACCATGGCAGCCGGAAGCCTAATAAAGGCTTCCATAGCTGTCATTTTACTGCTGCTATGGTAGAAACTAATGGGAGTACCATCTTGTTACACCTTTCTACATTCTATAAATAATTCAGAATTGTGTGCAAACAATTTTGCCCATAGTGATCATATAACCTAGTGGGACTGCATGTAGAAGTTAAAAAAAATGTTTTAAAAATATAAAAAATAATATAAAATATTAAAAAACTTCAAAACAGTCCCCTTTTGCCATTTTTCAAATAAAATAAATAAATAAAGTTTCACATAATTGGTATCTCCACATTCATAGAAGTCCAATCTATTAAAATATAACAATAGGAGAAAAAAATTCCAATGCCAAAATTGGTCATTTCGCACCCCAAAAATTGTAATAAAAGTGATTAAAAAGTCTTGTATATCTCAAAATGGTACCAATAAAATCTTAGCAAAAGTTCACAAAAAAATTATCCCTCATTCAGATCCATTAAGTAAAAAAAGATAACTGTGTGCAGAAAATGTCGATGTAGCACAAATTTCTAGGGTAAAAAAAAGTTTTGAAAAATTTAAACAGTCCTAAAACATTCCATATACTCTCTTGTCCCACAAAAAACAAGCCCCTCAAATGACTATATATCTGGAAAAATAAAAAGATGAAAGACTCGGAATACAGGGAAGAAAAAACAAAATCCAAAAATGTGAAAATTGCTGCGTCATTAAAGGGTTAAAATTGGACATTTATGGTCTGTACTAGTGTAGATGGTCATTCCTCAAAAACTATGTCCCTAGTGGGCTCAAGGAATTTTGGTCTTACTTAGGCTGCGTTTGCGCAGCAAAGGATAAAAACAGCTCTGTTTTGACTTCAGCAGAACCGCTTATTACAAACGGTTTTTGGACTGATTTTCGTCACTGATTTTGTTCAGGTTTTCCCAGCGGTTTTTGGACTACTTGTCAAGCAGAAAAGTGTACTGAGTGCCAAAAGTATTTCTGATTTGTGCAAGAAACCATGTGATTTTCTTTATCTCCACAATTTAACAACGATGCACAAAGACCAACTTTTTCACTTTCACTTTAAGCCCCTGTGCATTTTAACAGCATCAAAATTTGGTTAGTTTAGGCTAAAAAGAGGATTTCTAGACTCTCGTTCACACTGAAGTGCTTTGCAGGACCTTCCTGTGTAAAAAAAAAGTGCAAAAGGACCTGCAAAAACACCCACTGTTGGTGGGATCATTCGTCATTTTTTTTTTTGCAAAAACCTAAAACTGCCCAAAGACCATGCCAAAAACCGTTCACTCACTTTCTGAGCGGTTTACATTGACTCCAATGTTAATTTTCCATCTGGAAACAGAGTAGAAGAATAAACATGTTCTAAGTTTTTTGGACCGCCGGCGGTGTGAAGAACCGCCTGGCGGAAAAACAGTTCAGTGAGGGCTGTTGAACTGCTTTTCTATTGAAGTCTATGGGGGAGGGTTGCTTACAGTTTTTCAGATGGTTTCTAAAACCGCAAACCGTCTGAAAAACAGATCAAAAACCCTTGCCGTGGGGACATGCCATATGCCTCCAAAAACACTCTTAGGCAATGTTCACACGGCTTATTGCTGGTGTAATTGCGGGGACGGATTTCGCCCCGCAATTATGCCAGCAGCCGAGCAGCGGGGCGGGGTGCCGGCAGCTCGCCGGCCCCATAGACTGTCATTATTTACGGCGCGTACGCGCATAAATAATTCCCGTCACTTTCGAATCCGCCGGGCGGGGAGGAGAAACGGAATCCATAGTTCTCTATGAGAACTGTGAATTACCGTAGTTACTGGGATGGATTGGAGCCGTACTGCAGCGCAAATCCAGCGCGCAGTACTGCTCCAATCCACACCCAAATAAGCCGTGTGAACGAGGCCTTAGACTATAATTAATGGATGGCCATGGTGTGGCTCAGGAGTCACATGCAGCATGCAGTTTATTTGGGTTGGTCTTGATTCTGGGTACTGAGTTAACACACCACACATCAATCCTGACAAGAGGTAAATGATTGGTACCACTTCAGTGAGTGCATTATGATGCTTACATGCATGTTCCTTTTAGCACAGCAGAAATCATGACTTTTTCATTGCTGTTTAACCTACACAATATTATGGTAATTCTTTAAGGTGGGTAATAATATGGGCAATTCTCTGTGGCTCTATTATGTTTCTGGTAATATTGTTCAGCCTGCATTCATTTTAAGATGATCTACAGGGTGGTACCAATGTATAGGTAAAATTTAATTTTTTTAGAGGTGTTGTCACGTTAATAATAGTAGAAGTATCGGACGGATTCTTACGGAAATAATTCTGAGAGAAACCCTCTATACGGAGAAGGGTGCTACTGCTCACAAGGGACATATCACCACTTAAGTCTAATGGGTTCTTTATGAGTCATCCCTTGAGATAAAAAAAAACCTTAGGGTGCTTTCACACAGCGCAGTTTTGGTGCAGTTTTAACTGCGCTCCAATTAAGCTGCCTTTATGGCTAGCAAGCTGCTTTCAGTTGTCTCAATTGGATGGAAAGGTGTTCGAAGTCTTGTGGATACAAACACACTCAGTGATTACTCATTTTCCAAACAGTTTAAATAACTGAAAGAAGCTTGCTGGTAATAAAGGCAGTTTAATTGGAGTGCAGTTAAAACTGCACCAAAACTGCGCTGTGTGAAAGCACCTTTAGTGCCAGATGATTAACTTCAATGTCATCTTTTCTAGCACTTTTGGGCCAGTCTGACCCTGGTTGGAATTAGAGGCTATAGATAGGCTGGAAATAAAAGAAAAGTCATTAGAATAGCATGTCAGTGAATAGAAACTAAGGGACTGATGTTGTTTGGTGAACCACAGGTCCCAGCTAGATCTATGCTGTGCTGGCTTTTGCTGTATGTAGAATAAAGGGTGAGAGAAGCAACAATAAATTTCAAATTTAATGTAGTAAAAATGTAAAAATCTGAACAACATCAGTGGGTTATCTAATGTAAAATTAGTTTTAGATTCTATTAATTTTAAATACATTTTATAGGAGATATTTTTATATCTTTGGGATATTAAATATTTTTATATTAATTTTATATGATAACATTTTTATTAAATTGAAATAATTTAATTTTAGATAGTTTGATAATTATCAGAAATGACCTTTTATTATTGTACTGTTGTAAGTTGAAAAATATTGGGCCAATTTTTTCCCTAACAACAAATCTAGCTCCACTTACACTTCTCAGGCTCAGGAACGACCACATTGAAATAGGTCTACCTGTGTTAGCAGTAATGCGCCTAGTTTTGCCGAACCACATTCATATATGTGTCTAATATTATGAGTGTGGTGCGACGCCCCCAGAATGTTCCCAAAACAAGTCTTACAAACAATATATCTTATACATTCGTTTGGCGCATAAGACATAATAGCCCACTCACGTTGATGCATTTTACGCCAGAAAATGGTGAAAAACAAGATCATACATATCTCCCCAAGTGTGTGCAGCCCAGGGCCTAGGTCGGCTAAGGTCTAGAGATTGCTTCTTTTCCTCTTTGGACTAAACTTAGGGAGGACAAGTAAGCAAGAGAAATTGACATAGAAAAAAGACATAACAGCACCTGGAATGGAGTTTTACATGAGGATGAAGTAGGTGAAGACAAAGCCTCATAGTCAGTTAATGTCTAGCAGCTTACGACGTAGCTCAAATCACTAGTCTGAGAGAAGTTTAACCCCTTAACCCACCTGGACATATGGGTACGTCCTGGTGGCGTTAAGGAGTTGTGTAGCGGGATCACAGCCGAATCTCACTACACAGTCGCCGGGTGTTAGTGGTTACAGAGCGGGGCGGGGGGGTGGCGCCACCCGTGCTGTTTAATCCCTTAGACGGCACGACAAAGATGGCTGCGGCATCTAAATGAATGAAAAACGGTGCTGTGCACTGTTCTTCATTGCGATCGAAGTTCCCGCAGCGTAACTGTGGGGATCCGATGCCTGGACATAACAGCGGGGACCCTTGTGAAGGCCTCCATCGCTGTCTTGGTACAGCCTATGCAATGCATTAGGCTGTATTACCGATCGCACCCCCTAGTTATGAAGCACCCCTAGGGGGAGTAAAAAAAAAAAGTTTAAAAGTATAAAAAAAAAAGTATTAAAAGTTCAAATCACCCCCTTTCGCCATTTTACAAATAAAAAAATAATAAAAAGTTACACATATTTGATATCGATGCATCCAAAAAAGTCTGATCTATTAAAATATAACATTATTTATCCCATACAGTAAACACCGTAGAAGAAAAAAAAATTCCAAACGCCAAAATAGCTTTTTTTTTTGGTCATTTTATGTTCTATAAAACTTGGAATAAAAGTAATCAAAAAAGTCGCATGCACTCCAAACTGCTAGCAATAAAAAATACGCTTCAGCCCCCAAAAAATGCCCCTCACTGTCGCCTGTAGATTTTAGTACAAAAAAGTTATTGGTTGCACAAAACTGCACCGCGGCGCAATTTTCAAATACAGATATTGTTTGGAATTTTTTTATGCCACCAAGACATAACGGAAACCCTACATGTTTGGTATTGCCGTATCAACCTGTAGAATGCAGATAACACATCATTTTCGCCGAAGATTGAACGCCACAAAAACAAAACTCCCGCAAACATGGCGCAAGTACATTTTTTTCACATTTTCCCAGTATATTCTATGGTAATATGAATAACACCATTAAAAAGTACATCTTGTCCCGCAAAATAAAAGCCATCATGTGTCTATGTAGGTGAAAAATAAAAATGTTATGGCTTTTGGAAGGCCAGGACGAGGAAAATGAAGAGTAATATTTTTTTTCTTTGGAGGGATAAAAGGGTTAAAGAACACTTTACAAGAGCAAGTGAGTTCCTGCAGAGAATGTTTAATAGTTAAAAACCTGGGTTCTGGTGCCAACCCTGCTACAGGCCTCTCATATGAACTGTAACATGGTTTCTGAAAGCCTATTTAGCGGGGAGTAAAGAAACTGTTTTACAACTGCAGGGTTTTGCCTCCTGGTCCTTTCTATGCCATAACAACAGGGGCACCCCAGAACACCATCAGTTTTGGAGAACTACAACCACTAACATACCTTCTGCCAACTGCACCAATCCAATAAGAGAGGTATGGTAGAAAGCCACCATGACAATAACATCTACTACGACTCCCATCCTCTCCCCTGCCACATTTTGGGTGCTGCACATTTTTTTGCTGTTTTATTTTATTTGTTCAGCTTACCACATTTTTTTACTGTCATAGCTCGTTTGACAAAGCATAACCCTTATTATCTGAAATCTGTCAGGTGCTTTATTCTGTTCTGAGAGAGTCTATGATAAAGGAAGATGTTGACCACCATGGAAGGAGTTGGACAAGGATTTCAAAGTAAAAATGGGAGTAAATCCTGATAGGATGCCGGAGAGAGACAATGGGATCCTGCTTACCACGCCCATGTACTGTTATTGACAGCCTTTACTGTACACCATCTGATACAGGGAGATCGGTCAATCATGACTCATTTTCTCCTCCAGGAGTTCTGTCAGGATTTACTTTGGTTTCTATTCAAAAATCCTATCCCTATCATATAAACCTGTGTATCACAGAATTCAGCTTCTCTCCTTTTACCATATCCTGCTGTGAGATAGAGCAGCATTTATGCCTTGACAGGTTCACTTTAATGTATGCTACACAATGTAAGCTGCCAGATGATTCAGTTACAGCGGCAGCCATGGCACCTATAGAGATAGTGCTGAGTAGATGTGCAAGCAGCGCGCCGGACCAGGCCACGCCCCTAGGGGAGGCGTGCCATGACCCGGCTCGCTGGGCGCGGCTAAGCCGCGGGAGTACGTGCGGGCGGAAGAGGAGGTGGAGGGCAGTGAAGGAAGGAATCGGCTCCTCCTCTTCCGCCCCGTTAGTTTCAGTCCGGACGAGGCAGCAGTCCCACCCCCTCCCTAATTTGGGTTGTAATGGTGTTTAGGGGTGAGGTTGTCTGGTGGCCGTTGGCGGCGGGGGTTCTTGGAATTGGACGAGGAGATACCGCTGAGGGAGTCATTCGGGGTATGATTCCCTCATGGTTTGGGAGAATGGTGAATCGACTGGCGAAGGTGGTGGGCTCTTGCAGGCTGTAATCCTTAGAGCAAAATGGGTGAGCCATCTTTATGGTTTTAGGACCCCCGAGCGTGGAGTACGGCGGGGTAATGGGTTTTTTTCCCCCTCGGATTTGGTCACCAGGTCTTGTGGGTCCAGGCCTCTGCCCCATCTGTTGTGGTATTCATGAGTTAATGTTTACAGTTCTTTGGGGAAGGTAATATGTATATTATGTTCGTATAAATTTATATATATTTATATATATATATATAATATATGTATATATATTGGTGTGTGGGGGTTGTGTTGGTGGTACATAATAAGTTATATATAATTAGGAGAAATTTATGTCATAATTTTATATGGCACTTTATTTATGTTGTTATTTTTGTTAAATAAAGCGGCTGCTGTGGCCATTTTTTTTCCAATTGGGATTAAGTCTGTTATTTTCAAAGGGGGGTGTCACAGCAGGGAAGGATGGTATGGGGGGTGGGGGTTTGAGGGGGGGATGGGATGTTTGATCGGGCTGGTAGTGCATTTACCGTGCAGAGGTCATGACACTTCTGTCATGCACTTACAAAAACTTCATAAGGTAAAGTTTTGCTTCTTGCTGGCTGTGCATAAGATATGTCATCTTTGTATGTGGTTTATAAGTAGAAAACCATGAATGTTCAGAATACACATTGCAGTCAACATGGATGTCCATAAATTGGTGGACCTAACTGACCATGCAGTACTGTCCTTTGATCGCCATGGTCCCCATAACTAAAGCTAGTGACTTGACCTCGCTTGCACATTACTTAACCCCTTAAACACGTCCTGAAAAGGTCTTAAAGGGGTTCTCTGGGTTCTTTTTATTCATTATAAACCTGAAGGAATGTCTTTCTGATAAATTTGCTGAAAAGACCTTTTCAACTGGATTTGCATTGTTTGATTGGCTCAATGTGCATTAGGACCTCTGAGATTGTCCAGCAGCACTCAGAAAAAAAGTCTGCCTACTGCTCTTTATATAGTAGTGGTGCCAGAGTAAAGCGCTATGAGATGCTGCCCTGACATCACTATGTGCAGAGAGGATGACACATCCTTTACAGCAGGCACACAGCTTTCCCATGATCAACAACTGATTGCTGTGGAAGATGTGACGTCACTCACTTTTCTTGGATGCTAGATAGGCTATCCAATGTAGAAGAAAACTGGGTGATGCCACATTTCCCACAGCAATCAGAGTTACAATGATGGGATAGTGTGTACCTGCGGTGGGGGATGTAGAGCACATATATAGAAATATATAAACCAAATCATATATATTTGTATATGTATTACATATATTATAAGATGATGAAAGAATGTTTTTTACCATGTTACAAACTGATTGCTGCACTGTATTGTTACACAACCTGCTGGATGCAACCAGCAAGAGAAGCGGAGCAGAGATGCAGTGGGCATGAGGTGTACATGTCTGAAAATGATGATGTAAGGGTGCAGGGAAGATTGTTCTAGATTGTAACTGCAATGGATTCTGGGACTTGTAGGAAAGATATGCTGGAGAACTACTGACACTCTCACAACCAGGAAGTTACCAGCACAATTTTTTTTTGGTTTTTGCCTCCTTGTGTTTCAATAGTCTTAACTTTTTTTATTTTTTTAATGATGGGAGAGATTGGAGAGAGCACAATTTACCCTGATATGATAGGTGTACCTGAGGGGTTCCGCTCATCCTTATAAATTTTCAGTAGATGATAAAATAGTAGCACAGAGGGGCTGGTAATGGTTAAAAATCTCTCTACTCTCTCTCATTTTTTGGTTTTTTACTTGCAGCAATATGTTTCTAGTATGAATTGTCACCTCAGAGATTCAGAGATGGTTATATGTGACCTAGTTGGTAAAAAATGGAATGCAAACTTTCTCTTAGTCACTTGCCACGTTACTGCTTTATATTCTAATTTTAAGCATTCCTTTGGACTCAAGGCTGTAAAATTTATGGAGATATGGATCCTAAAATTAATGCTGCTAAAAAAATCATTTCTGTTGGAGGGTTTATCCCTAATATTGCCCATTAACTTCTTTTAATATGAGACCACCCACTACCATCAGCAGGTTGGCACCGCAATGGGCCAAAAGTTGTGCCATCCTTTTGAATCCATTCACATTGACTCCAACCCTTTTTCTCACACATTAAATATTTTAAACTTTTTTTTGATGAGTTTTTTTTTTGGGGGGAGATCCTTAAAATACTGTGTTGGCTTTTTTGGATTTAAATAAAAAATTCTTGGGGCTTACAGTTCACTATAAGTAGGAACGAAATTGTCTTTCTAGACCTTTGCTTTTACCTACCATGAGGACAACATCATCCTATCCAAAACGCATTTCAAAAAATGCGATTCAATTTCGCCAGGTCAATAAAAACTGTACTACTGATAATAACTTTTCTACGTAGGCTTCAAACACCTGTTTCAACCAAAAGGTTATCCTAGTAATCTCATTAACCAAGCCTTAAATAAAGCATCTTCACACACACAAAAACAATTGTATCTAAAGAAAAAAAAAAAAAATCCAAACAGAATCTGAATAGTCCTATGTTCATCACCACTTTTACTTCCCAACACCGAGAACTGAATAATCTGTTAACCCCTTACCACCGAAGCCAGTTTTGGCCTTCCTAACAGAGCCCCATTTTTTTAAATCTGGAATGTGTCACTTCATGTGAGAATAACTTTTTGACATTTTTACCTATCCGAGTGATTCAGAGATTGTTTTCTCATGACACATTGTGCTTTAAGTTAGTAAGAAATTTTGGTCCAAAAAGTCCTTGTTTATTTGTGAACAATATCAAAATATCATGAAAATTTGCAAAAATTAGCAATTTTCAAAGTTTAAAAATTTCTGTGTATAAGACAGATAGCTATTCCACTCAAAATAGTTTATAACTAGCATCTACCATATGTCTACTGTAGGTTGGCATCATTTTTTAAATTCTTTTTTTATTTACCACATTAAGGGGCTTAGACATTTAGTAGTCATTTTTCACATTTTCAAGAAAATTTACAAAGTAGACTTTTTTATGGACCAGTCCAGTTCTAATGTGACTTTTAGCGGTCTGTATGTTAGATACCCCCATAAATGACCCCATCTAAGAAACTACACTCGTTAAAGTATTTAAAAAAGCATTTAGGAAGTTTGTTACCCCTTTAGATATTTCACAGAAATTAAAGCAAAGTGGAGGTGACATTTCAAAATTTCACTTTTTTTGCAGATTTTAAATTTGTATCCATTATTCACATGAACACGGTAGATGTGATCAGGGAAATGCAATTTAATATTGATTCCACAGATTCTGCTGCTTTCAGAGATATCCCATATGCGGCCCTAGTGCGCTCTTTGGCTCAACCACAAGCCCCGGAATAGGAGGAGCACCTACCGGACTTTGGGATCTCATTTTCATAACGATTTTATTTAGGCGCCATGTCAGGTTTGCGGACACTGTAAGGTGGTAAAACTTAATACACACCCCTAAAAAGACCCCATGTTGGAAATTACACCCCTTAAGGAATATATCCAGGAGTGCAGTGAGTATATCGACCTCACAGGTGTTTCACTAATATTTTTAGCATTAGGCTGTGAAAATGAAAAAAATTATTTTTTTCCAACAATTTGCAATTTTAGTTGAAAAAGTTTAATTTTTACACAGAATCCTGGAAAAAAAGCACCCCAAATTTTTTTACGCAATTTCTTCCAAGTTCGGCAATACCCTAAATGTGGGTACAAAGTGCTGCTTGGGTGCATGACAGGGTGTATAAGGGAGGAAGCGCTTTTTGGCTTTTGGAACATGGATTTTGGTCGGGCCATGTCGCGTTTGCAAAGCCCCAAAGTACCAGAACAGGTGAAACCTTCCAGAAGTTGCCCCATTTTGGATTCAACACCGCTCAGGGATCTCATCTAGGGATGTATTTTGCATTTTGGGTGCACAGGTGTTCCATAGCTTTTTTAGCATTGGGCCATGAAAATGAGGGGGAAAAAAAGCAGTTCCGCCATTGTTTTTTGGACTTAAATTTTACAGTGCTCGCCAAGCAGTGTAAATGACGTGATAACTTTACTTTGCGGGTTGGTGCAATTGCAATGATATAAATTTTATATTGTTTTTTATGTTTCATTTTACACAATAGAAATGAATTTATAAAAAAAATTGCGTTTTTATGTTGTCATATTCTGACAGAAATAACTTTTTTATTTTTCTGTTTACGGAGCTGATTATGGGCTTGTTTTTTTGTGGGATGAGTTGATGTTTTTATTAATACCATTATGGGGGGCATATGACGCTTTGATCACTTTTTATTAAAGTTTTTGTGAGGCATTTTGAACAAAATACAACAAACCTGGTAGTGTTTTTATTTTTTACAGCGGTCACCATGCGGTATAAATGACATGCTAGTATTACTCAGCAAGTCAAAACGATTACAGCAATACCCAATTTGTATATTTTTCATATTTTACTGCTTTTACACAATAAAAAAGACTTTAAAAAAAGAAAACACGTTTTTGCATCGCCATAGTCTGAGAGCCATAACTTTTTTATTTTTCTGTATATGGAGCTGTGTAGGGGCTTGTTTTTTGTGGGATGAGTTGACATTTTTAATTGTATCATTTTTGGGAAGACACGGCTTTATGATCGCTTTTAAATCTGTTGTTTGGCAGGGTGAAGAAAATACTGCAATCCTAATAGTGTTTTTTATTTTTAATAGCGCTCACCGTGCAATATACTTGACAAGTTAGTTTTACTCTGTGGGTTGAGACGATTACGTCGATACCCAGTTTATATAGTTTTTTTATGTGGAAGTGCATTTTTTTGTTAAAAAAAGTGTTTTTATTGTATAAAACAATATTTATGCATCGCTATCTTCTGATAGCCATAACTTTTTAATTTTTCTGTGTACAGAGCTGTGTAAGGATTTTTTTTTTTGCGGAATGAACTGACGTTTTAATTAGTACAACTTTGGTGTTGATAAGAGTTTTTGATCGCTTTTTATTCCATTTTATATGCTGCGGGATGAACAAAAAACGCAATTCTGTGAGTCTTTTTTTTTTTTTTTTACGCCGTTCATCGTACGGGTTAATTAACATGACATATTTAATAGGGAAGGTTGTTACGCATGCGGCGATACCAAATATGGGTACTTTATTTATTTTTGAGCTTTTTTGGGGCGATTGGCTTTTGTAAAGGGGAAAAGGGCGGTGTACGTGTTTTTATTTTATTTTTCATGTTTGTGTTTTACCTTTTTACACTTTTTTTTACACTTTTACTACTTCTCCCCAGAGGGGAATTGTATGAGCAATATTCAAATCGCCCATAGAAGGCGAGACCTGCACACAGCATTACTGCTGTGTACAAGTCTCCATGGTGACTGACAGTCACCATTCCCACAATGCATTGCGGGCATGGTGACGTCACCGAACGACCCAGATGCTGTCACTCAGCGTCCGGGCTGTTGGGTAAGGAGATCAGTAGCGGCGCAAAGCACCGTTACTGCACTGGTCGCAGGCAGCAGGAGCGCACTCTTGCTGCCTGCAGCTTCGATGTCGCGACCATGATAGGTCACAACATCGAACGCTTAATGACCCGCGCCCGGAGCTCACTCCAGCCATGGGGGATGCGGCATGATGCCAGCGGTAATATAACGCTGGTTCCATGCCGCGATATTGCGAGCTCCGCTTGTGAGCTCCCAAGCTCTCCATGACGTACCAATATGTCAATTTGCGGGAACCCCTACCCAACCTTGATGTATGGGTACGTCAAATGTCGGTAAGGGGTTAATGAAACACTGGACCATACTGACCCTGGACCCGTGCTAAAATCCCTCCTTCCAGAGTGGTTCAAAGTTGAGCCAAAACCTTAAAAAACTTATTGGCTCCATCCAGGTTGCGGAAACATGCGATTAATGAACCTGAAACTGAGGAAAAGGGCATCTTTAGATGCAATTTCCCTGTGTGTAAATGCTGTTATTCCCTGCTATGTAAACATTTTTTTGAATCTTCACAACCTTCCAAAACACTTTATAAATGATCATGCACATGAGGTGCATTTAGAATATGTTGTTCAACCTATCGCGCACATACCAGTAGGTGCCTCCAATAGATTCAGTCCCTTATCAATAGGGAGATGTACTGGATGTACGAGCTCAACATGGTCATGCAACGTGGGCTAAATGAGGCCCAGGAATTAATTAAATAATAACACGCTCACTTACTGTTTCCTTCATATATTCATATTCATTTTTCTGTCCGTTTGGTTCTTAATAGTAACGAATTATATATATTATAATATTATATATAGACAACCACTGGCATCCCGACCGAGACCATATATATATACGACCATAGGTGGTCACATGGTGCTGCCACTAGGTGCGTACGTCAGGAGATCTGCTAGAAACGTGCCACCAAGGGCCTGGTCTCGGTCGGGATGCCAGTGGTTGTCTATCAGCAACACTATGTTGCTGACACCTGTGTGTAGCATGGCTGATGCCCAGCCATTATGGGCTGGCTTCTCACGGAACAGCTGCAGTTGGGTGGGTGGGTGTCTGTTCCCACATTCCATTTCCAGGATTTACCAGGCCTATAAAAAGTCTGGTACTCCAGGTGATCAGGGGGTGTGGTCTGCTACCTGCAGCTTGGAGTGGCAGTGGAGCTTGAAGAAGGCTCTGATTCCAGAGGCTTAGGAAAAGCTGGAACCCAGTAGGAGACTGGGAGAAGTATAAGTTGCTGTGTTGTGATGCTGAACAGTAGGTCCAGATCATGTTAGAGAGTGTTCTCTACTTAATGTGTTTAGGTAATGTATATACGGCCGAGGTTTTTGTTTATATGTTTATTTCTGTACATGTATCCTGAGCCTCAATAAAGCTGGCTGAGGCCAGTTTTAAATCAGAAAGAGAATCCTGTGTCTGAGTGCCATTCTGCCTACGAAAGACGGCGATCCCAGAAGCCAAGCGTGACCAAGATGGCGTCCGGACACAAGTGAGTCCTTACAATAATATATATATATATATATATTTTATATATATATTTTATTTATATATATATATATATATATTTTTATATATATATATATATATATTATTCCATATATACCTTTTCAGGAGCACATTGTTTATTTTTCTGTATATCCCACACCCAGCTTTCCAGGGTCCTGAATGGAACCGCTCATTCTAATCTAGAATGTACACTACATTATGAAATCCTGTGATAGGTCACGGTATAGAATAGCAGATTACACTTCTTTTTTAGGAACCATTTTAATAAATATTTTGTTTCTTACTATTCATTTTATTTTTATGTTTTTACCTGTGTGTAACCATGGTTTTTTTTTAACACCTTTATTCTTGCTGTTGTTTTTTTTTCTTCTATAAGTTACAACGCAACTTTATTTGTAAATGGTAGAGCCTCATTTTAAAAATATTTCAAACCTATGTGTAACGGGAGGCGCCGTGTCCTGCCCTGCGGGTCGCGGGCGCACCCGTGTCCCCATCTCCAGGCGCCCGGCGCCGCTGACCAGGCTAAGGTTTGCGGACGCACCCGTCCCATCCGCTTACCTGTCCACGCTCCCGTCCTGCGCTCTCCCCCTGCCAGCCGGAATGCGCACACGCACCCCCTAGCGTGCGCGCTCATTCATGTGAATTTAAAGGGACAGCGCGCCGGTGATTGGATAATTGCCAGGCTCTGACCCTATATAATGTATGTGTCCACGTCACTTCCCTGCTGGATCTTTGTTGCTTCCATGCCCTAGAGAAAGCTTTATCCGTGTACTAGTCTCTGCCGTGTTCCTGACCCTTGTCTACGTTTCTCGACTCTGAACCTTGCCGCCTGCCCTGACCATCTTGCTATGTCTATTGACCACGAATCTTGCCGCCTGTCCTGACCTTCTGCCTGTCCCCGACTACGTCTACGCCTCACGATTCTGTGCCACGCTACACCTCAGCTGCCGCCGCAAGCTAGTCACGTCAGGGGTAGCGTCCTGGTAGACTCCCGCCGCAGCAAGTCCATCCCACTTTGCGGCGGGCTCTGGTGAATACTGGGACCTACTTAGACTCTGCTCCCTGGCGTGGCTTACACCATCGCTTGCGGTGGTCCAGAGGATCCACTATCCCGGCCGTAACACTGTGCCACGAAACTTGTATATATAGACCCACTAATCAGGCATTGTATACATGCCTGATGAGGCCTGCCAGTGTGCGGGTGAAACGCGTTGCATTTGTATTGCTTTTATACTAAATCTGACACATAATCTGGAAAAATTAATTCCTAAGTGTCAATGTATCTCATTTTTATAATTATCTTTTTATAATCCTATTTTATTGAATTTTTAAACGCACACCGTTATCTATATTTAGGTATGACACAGACAGCAGTCAGTCTAGAATAACAATGTTTGGTCTGCACATCCAAAAAGTATGTTTTGAAAAAATGAGCATAGGTTTCACGTTGATGTGGCAGTAAAATACAAACACAATCCAATATCAGCAGCACACTACTAGCACTAAAAAAACAGCCAAAAGGAATGTAGAAATTATTGGTAAAGCATTTCTGCTATCTTAGATACATGAAAATTTGAGGTTCTTAGTGTACATTTTTGATCAAAGCAATCAAATCAAGCTGACCTCTATACAAATGGGAACCTACTCTACATGATACCTCTTTTGGTGCCTGTTCAGACCTCCACATTTCAGGGAGAGAAGATTCTAGCTACAAGCTACTCTGTATTGATTTAAAAACCTGTGCAGATGGGTGGTGTGCAAAAACCAAAGTGGGGGCAGTCACTCTCCCATACACATGACACAGGTAGCAGTCAGGGCAGCACACAGTGTGCTCTGACTGCAAGCTTGTTATACAGACAGCCTTGGGGCTACTCAAGTGTGACTGTACAGACATTCCCTGGCTCCATCAGGTCACTAGGAGTCACGATCACCCGATGGAGCAAGGGAATACCCTTTCACGGACCACAGCATTTAAGGGGTTATGCAGCAGGAACCGGAGGTTTCCTCCGCTTCCCAACACTTACAGAGGCTGCTCTAGGAACAGAGCTTTTAAATACCTGCACCATCCACTGTCTATGGTCAGTGGACGGTCATTAATGAGTGAAAATGCTTAGACAACATTGCTCTCCTAGCCATATCTGTCTCAAAAATTGGAACCTATACACAGATACACAGATTGCAAACACTTATTTTTAAACAATAAAACGTATTGATGCATACACCGCAACTTTTAGATAATTAAAGAGGAACAATTATGTTTCTTTTTTCGAACAGACCATTTTTCCATTTATATCTATGCATTTTAATTGTATTAAAGGGGTTTTGAGACGATGCAATGTTGACGTGGGATCCTCCAAAATGGGTATTTAATCACTTTTCCAAATATATGTGATTACAAAAAGTGAAGCCTGTGAGAGCCACAGCATTGCTCATTCCCCCTTAGTATCCTGAAAGTTTGCATTAGACACGACCAGGACACTGACAGGAGCTGATCTGGCCGCGCTTGCGTGTTTGCACTTCTTATCTGATGACAGAGAACATGAAGGAGCTTGCAAGGGGCTGGGGAGAAAGTGCAGTGTATGAGTCTGTCTGCTGTATAGAGAATCCACTGGTTGTAATGTTATTATTTGAGTAAACTTTAGAGATGCTCCCTGCTTCCTCGCTCTCTGCTCACCCCCCTCCCTCTCACCCCTGCAGCCGGTCATGACGCTGCATGCTTTGTTTATATTCTCTCCTGAGCAGATAAGATGTAAAGAACTCACTCCATGGCAAAACCCCTTTAAATTTCTTACAAGAAACGATCCTGCACACATGGAATCACAAATCACAACCTCAGTTTAATCTCTTCCTGCATAAATTATCTCATATACTGAAGATGGATTGTTTTGAGACTTCTTTGGACAAAGAAGCCAGAGACCAGCAATATTTTTGAAAATTGGAAGAGCTTCATTACGTTATTGCTTTGCCAAATCCAACAACTGATAATGTTTCTAGAGCACAACTTGATTTAAAGAAAGAATATTGGTAGGAGATCGGGCAATAGACTAATCAGGAACATAGTAAGTGACACGGGAAGGTCCATGCACCAAAGAGATCTTGAAACATGCAAAACGTTTTAAGGTGTACATGTTGTGGTCTATATTGTATCTTGCCTTTACATGTTTTATGCATATGGGGCAATATGTATGAAACATGACATGTCAGTTCCAAATTACCTTAGAGCAGTGTAGACTGTGGAAGTGTCAATGCACCGACGGTTCATTCATTGGGAACATTGTCCGTTGGCGCCAAGCCTAAATGTGGAGCATTGTACGCGCAAATGTTGGTGGGCAAGAAAAGACTCCACAAATTCCTGACAGCTAGAGTCATGCTAACTTATGTTAATTACTAATTAAGTTAATTATAGATAACATTTAATAATTTTAAAATATTCTAAAATTAATCTAAAATTATATAACATTCCTCAAATCTAAAATTATCTTATATCAAAATAACATTAAATTATATCATATAAAATTAATAGTCAATAAAATAATCTAAAGTAATTAAACCCATGCAGCATCTACCATATATCCCATTCTTAATTGGGTAATAATAAAGTTAGCATAGTATTATCAGTGATTGCCCCCACATCAGAGCAGGCTACAAATAAAAGAAAAGCTGTTAGAATAGCATGTCAGTGAATAGGTACTATCATAGTAGTAGAGACCTGTCGTGTGCTGGCTATTGCCATATGTAAATTAAAGGCTGAGAGCAGGAACAAAAGTTTACACACTGATCAACATGTGATTAAAATTTGTTTCACTTAGGGCCACATGTATGAAAACTGGCTAGGTCTAAAACGCACTTTGTTGCCCATAGCAACCAATCAGAGAGCCCCTCTCATTTTTCCAGAGCACTATATGAAATGAAAGGGGCGCTCTGATTGTTTGCTATGGGCAACAAAGTGAGTTTAAGACCTAGACAGTTTTCATACATGTGACCCTAAATATATTAAATCAGAATTACATTTCATTATTAACATAATTGACATGCAATTCTTTGCAAGACGGACCCGAGCGGCGCTTTTGAAACGCGCAGCGGCGATCTCTCATGTGAACGCCGCTGTGTGTTCGTCATAGACAGCAGTGGTAATCTCACTGCTAATTGTTAGATCCGTTTTGGGGTCCGCTCTATCGGTCCCCAAGACGGATCTACTGTACAAAGCGCTTGTAACACGAAGTCAAAACTCCATGTGAACAACCCCTAACTGTTCAAGAGTTTGCATTGCCTTTCAGCATGGCAACAGTTAAGTATCTGATTGCAGCAGTACCAGCTGACACCCATATCCCTGTCTGGCAAACTATAAAAAACAGCTTCTGCTGTCAGACAGGGCCTGTGTTATCTGAGTACAAGTTGGAACTCGCTCGGTGTCTCTGGCTACCTGTGTTCCTGGTCTGTATCCTGGTTCATATCTGTTTTCCTGTCTGGTGCCCCTCCTAGTCTGTCTGCAGTTCCTCCTGGCACAAGTTTGGATTTCTGCCTGGCGTCCTTCCTGGTCTGTGTCCATATGCCATTCCGCTGGCATTCCTCCTGGCACAAGTATGGATTCCTGCCTAGTGTCCCTCCTGGTCCATATCCGTCTGGCATTCCTCCAGGTACAAGTCTGGATTCCTGTCTGGTGTACCTCCTGGTCCAAGTAAGCAGTCCTAAGGATCCACCTCTTCCCAAGAAAATGTTTTTGTGGACTATTTAATTTTCCTGTGAGTTTGACTTGCTGCAATAAAGTCCTTATTGTAACATAACAGAAAAAAACAGGCCTTAAAAAATGGATCCACGGAATATTAGGCCTGTCCACGTTTCATCCACAGACTTGTTTCTCATGGCTGAACTTTTTAGGATGACAGTGGAGGCTTTCAAGATGTTTGCTGGACTCATTGAACTCCCAGTGGTCCTAAAAAAAATTTCAGACAAAGCTGCTGCCTCCAGTGCCATATGTGCTGATCTGAGGTCCGCAACCTTCATTTCCATGACTGCTATAATGGGGTTCGCTGCCTCCAATGACATATCTGCTGATCCAGGGTCAGCTTTCTCCAGTGACACTTCTGCTGATTCAGGGTCCTCTGCCCCCAGTGCCACATCTGCTGTTTCAGAGTCTGCTGACCCTGGTGCCATGTCTGGTGATCTGGGGTCCGCTATCTCCAGAGCCACTTCTGCTGTTACGGGGTCTGCTGCCTCAAGTGCCATGTCTGCTGATCCAGGATCAGCTGTCTCCAGTGCCACTTCTGATGATCTGGAATTCGCTGCTTCTAGTGCCACTTCTGCTTATCCGGGGTTCACTGTCTCTAGTGCCACATCTGCTGATTTGGAGTCCTTTGCCTCTAGTGCCATATCTGCTGATTTAGGGTCCACTGCCCCCAGTGCCACGTCTGCTGATGTGGGGTCTGTAGCTCACAGTGCCACGTCTGCTGATTTAGGGTCTGTTGCCCCCAGTGTGACATCTGCTAATGCAGGGTCTGCTGCCCATAGTGTCATGTCTGATGATCCAGGATCTGCTGCTTCCAGTACCACGTCTCTTACTTTGGAATATGCTATTCCTGTTGGGGGTCCGGAGGCCCCCATGAAAGGGGGGGTACTGTCAGGATCTGCCAGGCATTTTGCCTCTTGCGTACTCACAATATGTCCTTTGACCCTGGCAGCTGCAGTGCTGTAACTATTTGAGCGTTTGCTGTACCTTCTAGCATGACTACAGCTAAGTACATGGTTGCAGCAGTAGCAGCTGACGCCCATAGCCCTGTCTGACTAGCTATAAAAAACAGCCTCTGCTGTCAGACAGAGCCTGTGTTATATGAGTGCAAGGTGGAGCTTGCTTAGTGTCTCTGGCCACCTGGTCTGTATCCTGATTCAAGTTTGGTTTACAGTCTGGCTTCCCTTCTGCTCCGTGACCATCTGCCATTCCTCTGGCATTCTTCCTGGCAAAAATCTAGATTCCTGTCTGGCGTTCCTCCTGGTCCAAGTCCGCAGTCCCAAGGATCCACCTCTTACCAAGAAAATGTTTTATAGACTATTGAATGTTCCTGTGAGTTTGTCTTTCTACAATAAAGTCCTTATTGAAACATGATGACATATCCTGCTCTCATGTCAGTGCTATTAGAAGAGCTTTGAATGCTGAGCTAATCACTGCTAGAACCACACACAGCCTGATAAGGAGGAGACAGGATGCATGATGTAAAAATGCTTTTGGCTCAGTGAAACAGTATGGTAAGACTACCCCTTTAATCTCTATAGAGAAGAACAGGAGCTCATAAACATCAGTCATATTTTTAAATGTTTCTCTTTCTACTACGTCACTATGCTCTCCATCCTACAGAAGTATCAAGCTTAATCTTGTGGTAAGAATGTTGCAAGAGATAAGTAGCTATTACTGTCAATCATAGATAAGAACTGTAACATTTGTATTCTGTTAAAACTTTATCAATCTTTTAGCACTCACCCAGGTTAGCAGACACCTAGTGCAGACTAGAGCATTAGGAATAGACATCTCGGGAGTAAAATAGCGCAAAAAAACCCCTATAAAAAAAGGATAATTTATTCTATAAAAAGACAAACTACACGTTATGATACAATATGTTGCATATTCCAACGGATTTTGAAACCGATGGTAAAAACATCTGTGCTGTGTAGAATATAGCACAGGCTTCCTTGCTGTCCATGAAGCACAGGGTGCCAACGGATTTTCAGCAGTTTTAAAATACTGAATCCGCTGAAAATCCGACGGAAAACCTGTGTGTAGATGTAGCCTAACTCCGTAAATACTCGATACTACAACAACTTTGGCCTCAGTCAGACCACCTTTAACTTGATCTTACTTGTACTGACAGTTTTGCGTCTACTTTTGGCATTACACATGTATAAATGTGTCTACTCTTAGGAGTCTGGTGCACACGCCTCCAAAGCTTTGGTGCATTCAAGTGTTGTGCCTGGTACAGATTGCACCAAGTTTAGGCATACAACTGTTCACACATATATAGAACAGGGTTACAACAATTTTGTTTTGTGTCACACCAGAAACCTGCCGCAGCCCCGTTCATACATGTCCACAATGTGTTTTTTTTTTAAGCACCTTATGTGGGTTTATGTGTTGCTTTAAAGCTTCTTATGAGGCATTTGGCGATAATTCCATATACGTACTTTCTATATTGGTGAATATATGTGCATTATGTATCTAATCAGTTATGTTTTATCTGTATCTTAATGTGACAACATATTTTTACTATAATTCTGTGTTTTTATAAGTTAGAAAACAGACAGAAAAGTTTTGAAGCAATGAGGTGAGTTTATTACTGTAGGTTTATTTTCCTTGTCCAAAAGAGGGAATTTTAAGGATCAAATAGGGCCTGTCCTTCCAAAAGAGAGACACTTGGGAGGCATGTTGTTCTATGGAGTTCAGCCCCATGTTACGTATGCATCCATGTATGTACAATCTGCTTGTCTATATATCAAAATCTACTACAACTTCCAGTTTCTGACTATGGTGCTGAGAATATGATCATGAGAACACGCTTGGGTGCAGAGCCAATCAGCTCAGAGTATCCCAGTTTGTCTTCAATTTACTACTTAGAATCCATTGTCAGCATCTGCAGGTAGTCCTATTCATCTATCTACATATCAAGTGGCTACCACCTTGTTAATCCTCCATCACCTGGATTTGGGATATTTTGATGTTGTTTGTCCCCTGATGAACCAGCCATTCTGGGGAAATGCGTCGGGATATTTTGTAGATATCTTATTACTTTTTGTGATATATGCGGTTTGGCATATATTTTTTAAAACTGGTGCAGGATATAGCCTTATCTGTCATTTAAGGGCATTATAGGGTCAGCCAACGATAGGAGGGGTCGTCCTTTATCAGGACGGGTGCTCCTCCTCTGACAGATTATTAACAGGGCTAGTATGCATGATTTTTTCCTGCCCAGTTTCTCCTGGATCCTTGAAGCCGGTTTTTATTTCTCTGGCGTCATCTGTGGAAAAAAGACTACAGTACCGTGAGTAGTTTTCACCAATTGGATATTGTACATTTTCCTTGATATTTTTAGGTGATAATATAGACACTATTAGGATCCTGGAGTAGTGCTTACTTAGTATGTAGATTCATTAAGGTGGAGCGTGACTGTGTGATTTTTTTCTTGGGTGTATAAATATTTTAATGTATATGAATAAAAGTATAGCTTTAATAGTATACTCTGGGATTTAGTTTTCTCTGAGCTTTTTTTGATAATATCCTAGGTACATATCATATTTTGTTGTTAGGAGTTTTGTATCTAATCTATCTGCCTGATTTTGATGCTGACCTTGTTTACTTCTCCTAAATCAATGGTTTTAACACTTAAAAAAATCCATATTTGGGAACAATATTTACCATGCATACACAGCTTGGAATGCATGCAAGAACACTGTGCTGTTTCTGGCAGTCTTCTCATTTTTCTGTAGCAGCAGTAATATTTCAAATGGGATAACCTTGTTAATTGTGATCTTTGGATTATTTTAACATCACCTGATGGCAAAACTTCCACTTTTTTAATGACAGGTTGACAAAATGATAGTCAGTCATCAATTACTGAGAAGCCAACTGAAAAGGGACAACTAATGTGGCTGCATTCCCTGTAGTCAAATCTGCAAAGATAACAGTTGTAACACAAGATTTGTACTTTACTTTCAGGTTGCACATAGAGACTAGTAACTTTTAGGTGATACTGTGGCCACATAAGCCTTGTAAACCCTTCTTATGTCAAGTGGCATAGATAAAAGCTGATACAAGGGTTTGGTAGCAGTTCATGAGTCAGTTAAGGCAATGAAGAGGTTTCAGTTTTAGGGAATGTACACACGTTGTAACTGCATTGCGTATTTCGGTGCATAATTGCGTTGTAATATGCCCGAAATATGCCCTGTAATTACAGTAATTTATAGCTCTCATTGAGAGCTATGAATACCAGACGATTTCCCAATCGTATAATACGCGGCGGGGAAAAACAATTGACATGTCACTTCTTCCCGGCGCGTAAGAGTGGAGGTCAATGGGAGCCGGTTGTCAGTGTTTTGAAGTATGCGCCGCAATATGCTGTGTGAACATACCCTTATAGATACCCTATATTTAAGAATATAAATAAATATAAATATATAATACTGTTCAAAAGTTTTAGGCAGGTGTGGAAAAAATGATGCAAAGTAAAAATGAATTTAGAAACAGAGGTGTTAATAGTTTATTTTCTTTATCAATTAACAAAATACAAAGTAAAATGAACAATAGAGAAATCAAAATTTAGTCAGCATTTGCTATGACCGCCATTTTTCTTCGACATTGCATCAGTTCTTCTAGGTACACTGCACACAGTTATTAAGGAGTCCAACAGGGAAGTTCTTCCAAACATCTTTGAGAACTTTCCATGGATCTTCTGTAGATGTAGCTGCTCAAATAATTTTGTCTCCTCATGTAATCCCAGACAGACTCCATGATGGCTCAGGCAGTCCCTCCTGTTTCAAAATCTGGTCAGCCTGTACACGGGCCCCGCGGCACTGCTGACTGTCCGCAGGGCCCGTGCGGCTCAGTGTGTGAGGAGAGGCCCGTGCGGCTCAGTGTGTGAGGAGGGCCCGTGCGGCTCAGTGTGTGAGGAGGGGCCGTGCGGCTCAGTGTGTGAGGAGGGCCCGTGCGGCTCAGTGTGTGAGGAGGGGCCCGTGCGGCTCAGTGTGTGAGGAGAGGCCCGTGCGGCTCAGTGTGTGAGGAGAGGCCCCGCGGCACTGCTGACTGTCCGCAGGGGCCCCTGCGGCTCAGTGTGTGAGGAGGGGCCCGTGCGGCTCAGTGTGTGGGAGGGCCCCGGCGGCTCAGTGGTGGGGGGCCCCCCTTGCGGTCATGTGTGAGGAGGGGCCTGCGGCTCGTTGTGGGAGGGGCCGGGGTCAGTGTGTGGGAGGGGCCGTGGGGGGTTTTCAGTGTGTGAGGGAGGCCCGTGCGGCTCAGTGTGTGGGGAGGGCCCGTGGGCTCAGTGTTGTGGGAGGGGCCCCTTGGGGCTCGTGTGTAGGAGGGGGCCCGTGGGTCAGGTGTGAGGAGGGGGCGCGCCCCCGGTCGCGCAGTGACTGTCTGTCCTCACTAAGCTGCGCATCTGTAATTACTTTAATTTCTCCAGAAATCTCTTGTGGTCGGCCCCCCCTTCTCTGCCTGTGGGCGGGGCTTCAGTGATCCTGTCGGAAGAGGGAGGAGGGGCCGATTCGATCAGAGGGACGCTGGAAGGAGGCGAGAGCGCTGCTGCTGCAGTACAGAGCAGTCCTAGAATCAGAGCGTTCACCTTTCACACGTGGGGTAAAGTCGGGCCCCACTGAAGCCCCCTCTTTGCCCAGCACCCCCCCCCCTCTGGGCTTGGGGGGGGGCCCTTGTGGGAGTTGGTGGGGGGCATTGTGGGGGGATTGTGGGGTGTTGGGGGGGGGCATTTGGGGAGGCATTGTGGGGGCTTTTTGGGAGGATTAGGGGTGGAGCATTTTGGGGCTGTGGGGAGGGATTGTGTGTGGAGCTGTGGGGGAGGCTTTGTGTGTGGAGGCTTTGTGTGTGTGGAGGCATTGTGTGTGGAGCGTGTGTGTGTGTGTGGAGGCTTTGTGTTGTGGAGGCATTGTGTGTGTGGAAAAGGGATTGGTGTGTGTGAAGGCATTGTTTTTGTGTGGGGCATTGTGTGTGTTGTGGTGAAGGCATTTGGTGTTTGTGTGAAAGGATTGTGTGTGTGTGGAGGCATTGTGTGTGTGTGTGGGCATTGTGTGTGGGGGCATTGTGTGAGCTGTGTGGGGAGGCATTGTGTGTGTGTGGGGGGGCTTGTGTGTGTGTGGGGGCATTGTGTGTGTGTGTGGAGGCATTGTGTGTGTTGGGAGGCATTTTTTGTGTGGTGTGGAGGGTTGTGTGTGTTTTTGTGGGGATTGTGTGTGTGGAGGCATTGTTTGTGTGTGTAGGCATTGTGTGTTTTGGAGGCATTTTGTGTGGTTTGGAGGCATTGTGTGTGTGCAGGGATTTTGTTGTGGGGGCAGGTGGGGGTGCAGGATGTGTGTGTGCAGGATGTGTGTGTGTGGGGGGCCAGTGGGTTTTTGTGGGGGCCCGTTGTGTGGGTGGCCAGTGTGTGTGGAGGCATTGTGTGTGAGGGGCATTGTGTGTGTGGAGGGCCAGTGTGTGTGGAGGCAGTGTGTGTGGGGGGCCGTGTGTGTGGGGAGGCCAGTGTGTGTGGGGAGGCCCGTGTGTGTGGGGGGGCCCGTGTGTGTGTGGAGGCATTGTGTGTGGGGGCCAGTGTGTGTGGGGGGCCAGTGTGTGTGGGGGCCAGTGTGTGTGGGGGCCAGTGTGTGTGGGGGCAGTGTGGTGGGGGGGGATGTGTGTGGAGGATTGTGTGTGTGGGGGCCTGTGTGTGTGGGGGCAGTGTGTGTGGAGGGCCAGCTGGGGTGTGGGGGGCCCGTGTGTGTGGGGCCCGTGTGTGTGGGGGGGGCCAGTGTGTGTGGAGGGGGGCATTGTGGGGTGGGGGGATTGTGTGGTGGGGCCAGGGGTGTGGGGGGCAGTGTGTGTGGAGGGCCAGTGTGTGTGGGGGCCCGTGTGGTGGGGGGCCGGTGGTGGGGCTTGTGTGTGGGAGGCTTTTTGTGTGGAGGGCCGTGTGTGTGGAGGGCCAGTGTGTGTGGAGGGCCATTGTGTGTGGAGGGCCAGTGTGTGTGGAGGCATTGTGTGGGGGGGCCAGTGTGTGTGGGGGGGCCAGTGTGTGTGGGGGGCCAGTGTGTGTGGAGGCATTGTGTGTGGGGGTGTGGAGGCATTGTGGTGGTGTGGAGGGATTGTGTGTGTGTGGGGGGGGGCCGTGTGTGTGGAGGCATTGTGTGTGTGGAGGATTGTGTATATATATATTGTGACAGAGTGTCTGGACTGGTAATAGAGGGAAGGTATGTCTGCCCAAGATTTCTAAGGTCTGCCAGGTAAACAGCAACCAGAATTAGAAGTGTCAGAGATCTAAAAGATCTCTTGTTTAGAGTTTAGTAAAACCCATTTTCAAGGTGGTTTGCTGGAGTGGGGTTTGCGAGGGGGGGGCCCAACTCCAATGGACGGGCCCGGGTCTTGGGCTGTCTAATTCGGCTCAGGTGTGAGCCTCATATAAGGTCAGAGCTGCAGACACAGTTCTCAGCCTGGGAAACAGGTTATCTGCCAAGAGCCTGTGGGAGCACTTTCCTTGTGGTACAGGGATACAGTTATGTTTGGTGGCTGGTATTAGGCCGGCACTGCGTTAGAGAGGAATTCCTTATGTTTAGTTAGAGCCGGACAGGCATAGGATCTGTTTTGTTTTCTGTACCATATGCTTACAATAAAACTGGCTGCGGTCAGTTTTAAAAGAACCTTCTGTTGTTGTTTGGAATTTCTTTTGGCCTGACTGAGCTGTGCCCGTCTACCCAGGAGACGACCACCCCGCTATCTAATCCCTTACAAGTGGTGGAGGATGCGGGCATTAATTTTGGCACAGAAAAGCGAAACTGAAAATTTAAAGGGAGGGGAGCCCTATTTGGTTTACATCTTGAAAATGGAGGATGTAATCAAGGCGATGTTGCAAGCTGTGGCATCGAAATCAGGAAGTTTCCCCGTGTGCAGAGGAGGAAACCAGAGTCCCAGCAAAAGAGCGCTGGAGGAAATAAGCCGCAGGCTGACCACGCAACTCAAGGCTACACAGGAGGAGCAGCGATAGACCGGGAAACCCTGAAAGTGATTGTGTGGGAGAGAGGGACAGCCTCCAAGTGTTTTCTAAGAAAAATCCCATGCATGACAGTTGTAAAATGTTTCTTTGTATTCTACTGTTTGGCCACAAGATGCGTTATGTCCAGGGGCGTTGCTAGGGTCTAAAACATCGGGGTCGGGCCCTTTGTGTTTTTCTGGGTAGGGTGGGTTCACACGACATTTTTCGCGCCTCATTGTTTAACTGCGGGTTGTTTTTTTACAGAGAAATAACCTTCTGTTCCTGTCATAATTTTCTGCAATCCCACACAGATCCCGTCCATCTCCTCAGCAGTCACTGTACAGTAAAAATCACCAATGACAAATTTCTTTTTCAGAAACTTCTCACCTTCATATGACAATACCCCTAAACAGTCACCAAATAATCCACCGATACATGGAGCAAATTTACCAGACAAGTGATTGTTACTAAAACCCTCTACCAAAACCAAGACCAAAACTATTACTACTTAAGGATCAAATAATCCTGCCAGACCCTGACTGAACGCAACCCCCACATGTGACTATCCACTGCACACAGGCCCTGAGACATTTATATTACCGCATACAGGGCCAGATAGTGGTAGATACTTTGTTGAATGTTTGGCTCTGCAGACATATAAGTGATTACACTGCGTTACATTTAGTGACTCACCGGAGACGTCTTTTTGATCAGCGTCGTTCACTTTCCCCTTTTCTTCTCCATCCCGGGTTTACACCTTCATGTGATTGCTCCCGGCCATTTCTCGTCACTGAGGATTTGGAACCAAAACATCTTAGAATCCTCCCTTTCCAGCAACTCCTTATTATAGGTATAGCAGTCCCCCCAGTTAGGTATATAGGGGCAAAGAAGCAGTATATGGGGCCACAGGCAGATATTTTGGGGGGCCCCAGGAGGTATATAGGGCCACAGGAGGTATATGGGGCCAAAGGAAATATATAGGGGGGCAAGGCAGTATTTTGGGGCCACAGGCAGGTATAGGGCAATGAGGGAGTATATGG